>JAVJIF010028796.1:0-60687 GCA_038442645.1 Agave tequilana | reverse complement strand
TGGGGGCTTATCTTTTTGGAGTGTCAATAACACCCCCTTTAAAGTTTTCATGAATCTGTAACGGATTGGTACAGATTCTGAACACTTTGAATCTGCACTGATACCTAAATCGCTTAGGTCAGGAAATCCGCTGGGTGCAACTATACACCGAACTAGGTAACCAGGTTGATTTTACCCCAGAATTTCCGTGAGGAATAAGCTCTTTGCGGAGCTAAGATGAAGCTTCAGGCGAAGCTAAAGATAAGCTCTCAAAGGAGCTGGAGTAAAGCTTCAAGCGAGGCTAAAAATGAGCTCTCATGGGAGCTAAGATACAAGCTCTTAGCGAAGTTAACAAAGCTTCCTGTGAAGCTAAAGAAGGCATTTAGTTTTTTCCATCTGCCATTTCAAATTATTTGAAATGACTGCTTGCTCTCCATTTGAGGAGGCAAAGCTAGACACTTCTGTGTCTATAAAAGCCAAACTGGCTGAAAGAGAATCATTTTCTCTAAGTGTTTCGAACTTTCAGAGATATAGAAAATCTCTATATGGAAATTCTCTATCTTCTTTTTTCGAGATCTCTCAAGAACTTTTTACGAGTTCTAGGCACCCAAACAATGTGCAGGGAAAGAGGTTGCCACCTCTGCGACGACACCGCCACCGCCTCCGACCATTGACGCCCTATTGCGGGTAAGGTCTCCTCCCCCCCTTTTAGAGATTTTTATCTCTTTTGAAGCCAAATTTTGGCTATTTCATGGTGAATCCGCCGCGATTCCATGGTTTGGTGATCTTAGGGAGTCAAACTCTCTTACTTTTGATTCTATTAAATTTTAGGAGATTTAGTTCCTCTTTAATTTTGTGAATCAAAATCAGAACCGAAGGGTTTCTTTCCCAAGCTTCCATGCGAAGCTATCCTTTGGGGTTTTTTGCGCTCTACCTTTGTGCAGAGTGCAAAGTTAAGCTTTATGGCGAAGCTAGATAAAGGGGTTTACCTCTTTTGTGTTCCTTAGGCATAATTTCCTCTTAGCTTCCATGCGAAACTAGTCCTTTGTGATTTTTTGCATTCTGCCTTTGTTCAGAGTGCAAAGTGAAGATTTGGAGCGAAGCTGATGCTGAGCTAGATTTGGAGTGCACTATACTCTCGGACTATTGAACAGTCTCTTCAGGTCAGCCAAGGGATTGGATGAGAATGTCAGTCTACAGTTTCAAGGGCTTCTTTTATTCAGTGAAAGAAGCACTCCTGATCGCGACGTCTTGATTCAAGTTGAGACCATATAGTATACTGACCACTGCTTCTCTAGAAGACTGTGACCAAAAGATTTACCAGAAGCCCAACTTTATGTTTAGGGATGCGGCGCCTGACATGGACCAGCAGCTGCTAGCCGTGAAAGGAAGTGCATTTTCACCCTGAATGGCGAGAAGTATTACCTTTCATCGAGCAAGCGTCACTTCCCGCTATCCTTCTCCAGTATGGGACAAGGCTTAGGAAAATGAATTGCAGGTGACCCGAACTACCCGACTCCATCCACGTGGGAGTTCTGACAGCTTTCTCCCTCCCATGGCTACACTAAAGCAGGTCCCCCTCGGTGCAAACTGGTCTTCATCCTGGGAACGTCCTATAAGACACAGTGAGGGAAAACCCAGCCATGGCCCAGACTTTCAACAACCAGTTCTTAAGTTCAGCGGAAACTATCCGGCAATGGACTTCAGAGCCCCGGGTTGGATTCATCCTCCAAGCCTGGTGGAAGAACTTGACGTTGTACGTCCTGGCTCACTTCGAAGAGGACTGGAAAGACTCGGACTTCATGCAGTTGTTAGGTCCACATGCTACGGCATTCAGATAAGCGTTGTAAACTTTTACGCTATCTTTGAATTGTACTGACCAGCCACGGGACTTTCTTCACTCCTGTGGGAGAACTGGGTATGGCTTTGCATGGGATGTGGAAAGTCTCTGCCTTACCAATGGGATCTCTCCCCTACGAGGAGTATTTCCCTTGTGAATCAGAGCTGGCGTTGTTAGAGAAATAGGAGCCTGCCTTGTTGAGACTTACAGAAAGCTGAGTGTTCGAGTGGCTAGTAAACATCAAGCCTTCCCACTTGGTATACCGGAGCGGAGACATCTACTACCTGAACCGTATGTCTCCAGCCATTTTGCTCGTCAGTTGGATACGACCAGCTCGACATCGGCAATTCAAACACCACTTGGCTTTCATGGAGAGCTTGATCGATGGTGTTTGAGCTTGGCGATATTTTATTGCCAGTTACACTGAGGCACGGCTGTGCATGCCATTGAGAACCCCAAACCTGCTGATGACTTTGGGGTTCTGCCAGTAGTACAAGACCTCTAATTCCATACCAACTGGGCTCAACATCACTCCTCTGGCTTGAGGTGGATCTCTAAGCGGATGAAGCAGAAGGCAACTGAATAAGAGGAAGGCAAAGAGTTCGAGTGCCAGGTCTTCCTGAGTTTATCACTATCATTGAAAGTGAAGCTTCTGATGCTGAAAGCCCCCATTTTGAGGATGTTGCTGGCGCTGAAGTACCGCGGGATGCTCCTGACGGGGTAGGCACAACTCCCATGGAGGAAGTGAGATGAAAAGGGAAGTGGAGGAAGAGAAAACCCGGATGTTCACTTCAAACAGAGCGAAAGGGCAAACCTCGCAGGAAGAGGGTGGTGAAGAACCTCACCGCCACACTCCAGTCATTGCAGAGAATGAATCAGCTGCAATCGTCTCTCCTCTTACTTCGTTAGTTATAAAACTATCAGCGTAGAAGAAAGCTGCTGAAAGGGCTACTCTAGGCTTGTGTAAGATTAGTTCCTGTTTGCAATTTTTTTTAAATTACTCTCTATTCTCATGCAACTAACTTGTTAATTTGGGATGTAGGAACTGAGATCGCGGAAACAAGGAGATTACTATGATCCGCTGTTCACCTAGGGAGGGTGACGAAGCTAGCTACTTTGTCTCCATGAACCTGAGGGTTGCGCAGCCGACGTTGGTCCCTCCGGTGGTTGCGAGGGCAGAGAAGCCCATTGGTTTTGAGTTCAAAAGGATTGTCGCGGAACCTGTGGCGATGTTATGGTTGAAGGAAGGTTGGTGCTGCCACAGTTATTAAGGCCCTCAAAACCTGATGAACTCCTTCCTGAACTAGCCTCTGGTGCTTTGGCGAAAATCAGTGCTTCTCCAGTTATTGCTGGGGTCTCTGCTATTGAGCTAGTCGAAGTGAGCACCACCGTCGAGGGAGCCCCAGGGACATTATCGAGGAACGATTAAACTTGGGTCCATGACTACGTGACTTCAACTCCTTCCGGTAATGCTTTAGTAACCTGTAAACGACCCTTGTTTTTTTGCTTACCTTTGTCCTAACAAAATACTCTTGCCGGTATTCCGTCTCTGGCCGCATCGACTTCGAAGGAGCCGGCAGGCCTTTATGGAGAGTTAGGGAGGAGACAAGTACCTCGGCTACTGTAGATGTCGCGAAGTTGGATGTCTTGTATCGCGACCTGTCTTCTTACCAATCGGAGTTTGTTGGTGATTTTGCAACGACTGAGAGACGAGGGCTGCTCTCCCTTCCACGTTATCGACGGAACCGATCACACTTCCACCTGAATCGGCCGGCGAGATGACGGTGGCTTCCATGATGCCGCCAATTTGGTAACAACCGATCTCAGGGTAATCACCAGCCCGATATCTCTGACGTTGATTGTCGAGCTAGCTCTTTCTGGAATAATCACCAGCCCTACTTCCCTCGTGGCTGGTGTATGGATGTGATGAAGACTTGAAGATAGTGGACCAGAATAAGAAACCTACATTATCTATTATCTATGAGGCTATGGATAAAGCATAATTGGCCAAAGGCATAAAATAAGAATTGGAAGAAGTATTGGGATATTATTGACAAAGATGGGAGGGACAATTGCATAGACACTTGCATGCTGCTAGTAATTCATTTGCCTATTTATAATTCATATTTAACGAAATAAAAATTGAAATTCATATTATAACAATCATGTATTTACATTATTACAGCAATATTTTTTAAATCCAACACTCAATATTCAAAACTTTTTTCTACACATTCAGAGTGAGAACTGGATTAAAAGAGATCATTAAAAGATTGGAGCTAGATTGAATAAACAAGCAAGAGTCATTAATGAGGTAAGCTATCTAATAATTTATTTATTCTAAAATCTAGCCACATAATATTTTGCATATTAATACTTATGATGTGAATTCTCGCAGATAAAATTATTTGTGGCCGGAGTTGGAGAATTTAGAAGCTCGACTAGAAGAGTAGTTCAACAATCTCTTCCAGCTGATTGGTGGATTAACTATGACGAAAAAGCTCCCAATCTGCAGAAAATAGCCATAAAAATTTTAAGCCAAACATGTTCTTCATCAGATTGTGAAAGAAATTGGAGCACGTAGTCCTAATTCATACAAAACTGCACATCGCTTGGCAATGAAAAAGTTACATAAACTAGTGTTTGTGCATTACAATATGCGGTTGCGAGTATGAAACTTGACATGCCAATTGACACTGATGATTATTATAACCCAATTGATTTGAATAATATTTTCAATGATGATGATATATTGGATGAGTGGATTCGAGAGAGGAAACAACCGATGTTACCACCAGATGACTTACGTTGGTTAGATGAAGGTATTCGTCGTAGTGACGAAAGTGGCGGTGATGGCGACGGCAGTGATGGTGGTGACGATGATGATGGCCGTTATGACGGTGATGACGGTAATGATGAAGAGACTCATGATGTTGGTGGAAGCTAACAATGTGGTGCAATGACATGGGATTCAGATATTATGTCACACAAGATACAGATCATGGAAGCCGACTAAGAATTTTGCAACAGCGTAGGCATTTGGATCGGTTGGTTTGATTTGAGTTCTAGTGATAATTATTCGAATGGACATAATAGGCCTCTGATGGTTATCATAGTCTTGAAGGCCATCTACAGGGGTTGGATTTGACATCAGGCCAACATTCTAGCACTGATTATTCTAACACTAGTGAATATTCTACTAGCAGCGTTGAATATCGAAGTTTTGGGTATTATCCCATGGAGCTGATATTGCATAACCCCTACCGCCATATTACTGTAAATTACCTAGATGGGGGTGAATAGGTGAAAATGCTAATCTAGGAACTAAATGCGCTAAATGCGGAAGCTTAAACAAATTTTGCAACACACTTAGTACAACACACAAGTGTAGCCGAATTCCCCGTGAAGGCTCTGGACTAACTCCTCTTGGTTCTCCTTGAATGGGTTGAGGTGCTATGTGAAGCTCTTATGGTTAAGTATAAGTGAGGCACACACAAACAACCAAGCATACACAAATATAGCAATATGAAATATGCAAGGTACAATGCAAGCAATGTATGATATGAATAATGAATGATGCTTTGCACAATAAACAAGAGAGAGTTGAGATATATTGGATCAAACGCAAAGGCAAAGATATGTTCCGAGGTTCGTGCCCCTAGCTCTACGTCCCCGCCTTCATCACCGAGAAGGATTTCTAATCCACTAAAGGAGTACCGAACTCCTCTCTCAACCTTACAATGCCACCGAGGCAATACAACCACAATCCACCTCTACCGAAGAGGGATAAGGCTCGTAGCCAACACAAACACATCACCTCTACCGAAGAGGGATCCAAATCAATACCACTCCGATCAACCTCTACAAAGAGGGATACACAAATAAAAGGAGGATTTACAACTTGGAGGCTCAACAACCCCAAACAATCTCTCTTTTTCCACTAAACAATGATCCTAATAGAATAGGATAGTATGATAAGCTCAAGTGTGGAAAACTAGGTATTTGAAAACAAAAACTCAAAGAGATAATCTTGGAAAAACACTTGAAGATAATGGAAATAAAGAACAAACATAAATCTCCCAAATACTCTTTTCTTTGATTTTTTTCAAAACCTAAAAATACAAATAAGATTGGAATTTAAAGCCCAAAAACACTTTTTAAAAACTTGTTTAAAACACTTGTATATCAGAGAATTTTGGCTCTTAAAATCTGGTTAAAACCTTAAGAGATGGGGTATATATAGCCCCAAAATAAACTAGTCGTTAGGCTGATCTGGCAGCCTGACATGCTACCGGTCGGCCGGCCCGGCCGACCGCCAACGGTCAGAAATGTGACCATTGGGGCAACCCGGTCGACCGCCCGGCCGACCGCAATAAACAGAGAGCACTACTCTCAGTTACGGCCGTCCCATTATGTGCCAGACATGCACGAGTCTGTGCACGTCGGTCGACCGTACGGGTCGACCGCCTATGGTTCGGTCGACCCATGCGGTCGGCCGACCTGGCCTGACAGACAAGTCTGAGTCAGAAACATATGTTGAAAATATTTCTAAAAATCTTTTAAGTCTTTGTAAAAATACCCAAAAATAGTTTTAATTTTTTGCATTGATATATAAACATGTGATAAAAATTTCAACTCAAATATTAAGCATATGAAACTATTTTTATGTCTTAATATTGTTACCAAAACCAAAACTTGTATTTTTATCAATTTGGATTTTTCACTCGGAAATCTGATTTTCCTAAAACTCATGAATAGACATATCAAAATAAGTTGTTTTTAAGATATGAAGCATGTATGTATATAAAACATATCTAATATACATAAAAACCATGTAAACTTGTTTTGATCAACTATTCATGAAACAAATATTGGTTAAACCCAAAACCGAAAAACCAATATCCAAACATAAAACTTGTGTGTGTTGAGCACTTGAGCATATCAACTATATTAAGCTTTACAAATGGATCTAAAACACACTAAACTAGGATACCTAAGTCTTCTTGACGATCTTCCATCTTCAAGCCGACTCGATCCCAAACCGTGATCCACTGAGTGCAAAGGTATGATCTTGAAGCTCGGGCACCGGAATCACACAAGTGAAAGCTTCCAAACTCATCTTTTCGAAGCAATCACCAACTAATATCTTGATTAATGATCTGGAAATAAAATCACAAGATTATTAGTAAACATAACTACATGAGTTAATCATCATCAAAACTAGAGTGGAAAGCCTTTGGGCCAACATCTCCCCTTTTTAATGATGAAAAACTCATGGAGTTATATATGCATGGATTAAAGTTAAGCTTCAAGAAGCTCCCCCTTAACTCTGCATAAACAAATAAATAATAAATAATATGCAATGAAGGCTCTTAAACATGATGCATAGAAATGCATAAACAATAAAAGGTTCTAGATACCAATGAATGTTCAAAACAAACATGCTCTAGATACCAATTAAAATTAACTAAATTAAACTTAATATATGCAAAACATAAACATGAAGTTTATATATATGCATATTAAACTCTCAAATAAATTCTCCCCCTTTTTGTCAATCATCAACAAAGGGGTAAAACTAAAACAAAACAAAATCTTCTCCCTTTTTGTTCAAAACAGTGAATCAACAAAAGGTTGAAAACAAGAAAAACAATATTCTCCCCTTTTTGTCTAAAATAAAACAAAGTCAATAAGGGTTACATTCAATTAAGATATCAATTAAAAATAAGTCAAAGTAGAGCATCTTGATACCAATTGAAAGTAACAAAAAGATATTGATACCAACTGTAAATAATTTTCATTTTGAACATATGATATCAATTTGAAATTTTCAATCATAAAGTATGGGAGTGAAAAATAAATACTAATTGAAAGATGAGATACAACTTTTTCTCCCCCTTTATGAAATACCAAAAGAAACATTGCATAAGCTTGTATATGAATACCAATTGAAAACTAATCAATTGAAACAAATTGAAACTCAAGCTTAGCATAAACACAAACATATATATGTATGAAAAATAGATACCAATTGAAATTGATATTCTTGGAATTGAAAGCATACATACATACAAACATATATGAGTATACAAGAAAGGTCAAAATTGATACCAATTGAAAGAATTCAATGATACAATTGAAATAACAATAATGATCAAGTATATACATCATATAATTACCACCCAATCATGGTTCAAGTTTTAAATGATTTTCATTTTAAAGCATACATGAACATGATCTCCCGTCCAACCTCTCATGGAAGGTAGGGGTTTCAAAAATAGATTTGAAAATAAGCTTGTTTGAAAAACTCTACCAAAATGAAGAATACCGTAACTAGTTAAATGAAAATCTTTTAAACTAGTACGAAATCCTTCAAGTAAGAATAAACTAAAAATAATTTTCATAAAACACATGTAAATCACATAGCACTTAAAACACTCAATATTCAATAAAGTCCATACATGCTCATGAAAACATACTCATGAGAAATATTTTAAAAATGGTGAGTGTACAAGTAATGTGTGACATGGCATTATGAAATTTCCAATTAAGCTCAAAATTCCTTGAAACAATGAAATCATCAAAATTATTTAATCTTCAAGGTATATGTATGTCTTATACAAACTAAAGCATACATACATATCCAAAACACAACGAGTCCACAAATATATGCATTAAGGCACGTGGCTCAAAAAGGATGTATATGTATAATATAATTTGGATAAATAGACATATACATGAAGTTAAATAATAAACACGAAATAAAGAAAAACTAAATTTTACCAAAACAAATTTCATTTCAAGGTATATGTATGAATTGTCAACACAATAAGTATACATACACATCCCTAAACTAATTTGAGTCCATATATATAGATTTGCATGAAAGGCAAATGACTCAAAGGGTAAACATGTATATCTTAAAGTTTGGCAAGATAAACATATACATGAAATGAAAACTCATAAAACAAATTCAAAAATAGGAATACAAGTTTTAAATGCATGAATCACAAAACTAGACTATACTAGCACATCTAATGGGTTCAAATAAGCATTCAAGCTCAAACATATATAGATTTATTTGTGACCCACTATATGCACAAGTATACACCTTTTTAATGAAAACTAACATCTAAACAAGTAATCTTAACATGAAGCATCAAAACACGATAAAAATCAACATGATAAATCTTAAACATGATTATTAAGAAAATCCACATGTTATTAAACCTATGATAAACATGATAGCTAAGCAAACGGTGAGAACACAAAATATGGGTGTCTCAAAATGCTAAACACGTATGTCAGGATTTAATAAAACATGGCATTATCATGATAATCTATAAACATCAAAACATGCTACAAATAATAAACATGGAAGCATGAAAACATAAATAAGGAGTTAGAGACCGTTACTAAAACTTATGAGGCAACTTCCCTTGTCTCCAAAACATGGTGGTCTTCTCCACCAAAATCCCTTGAAAGTGATGCATCCATTTGATTTCCATGAAGCTCGGAACGCATCCACTCCAAGGTACGGAAACTCTCACGTCATGTGAGAGCCCACACCTACATCATAACACGAGGGGTGGTCTTTGGTACCCATATCTTCTTGGGTCCATGGGGGTTAGTCCCTTCTCTAACCCAAACAAATTTATTTGCTAAATTTGAAATATGTAATCTATCATAACAAAATTTAGTAAGGTGGCCCTTACGTCCACAATGTGTACAAGTGTACACATGAGCATACATTGTGTGATGGTGTCCGTGAGGAGCATGTGTATGCCGTGATGGGTGTGCATGCATAATAGATGGAACTTGTTTCTTTCGAACAAAGTTTCCAAACGTGTATGGCCCACAACACATTGGCTCAAAGTGGAGCCCAAACAATCAACACTCTTCTTAAGCATGGATATATCATTGTTAATCAAAGAAGAAGTGTGGCATGCAATAGGTGAAGTGTGTGATACTACCCTAGCATGGCAAACATGAGAATCAATCTTATTTTTCAAAACTTCATTTTTCTTTAAACAAATTTCTAAATCTTTAGAAATAGATGCAATTTTTATTTTTAAAGAATCATTCTCTTTTAAAACAAAATTAATTTTTGAAGACAAGTTTTCATTTTTCTTTAAAACTTTCTCACAATCGTTTTTATTTTTCAATCTCATTTTCTTTTAATGCAAGTTGAAGTTGAGATTTTAATGAATCCCTCTCATTAGCAATCTCCTCTTTCTCTTGCAAAACAATATCAAGTCTAGCAATCAAATTTTTATTTTCATTATTAATGCCTAGACTTTTCTTTTTCAAAACATTATATTTTTCAATTAGTTTTTCACAAACAATTGAAAGTTCTTCATTTAAGCATGGGCATCAATATAATCATTTGAAGAACTAGCATCAAAGCTATCACTATCTAGTTGAGTTTCCAATTGTACCTCAAGGGAGTCATTCCCTTGGATCATATAGCATTGTGAATCGGATTCTCCACTAGTCTCCTCTTCTTGTTGGATAGGCGCTTGAAGCTTGGAGGTGGTTGTAGTTGTCAACTTGTTCCACACTGCAAAAGCGGAATCAAGGTTAGAAACATGCATAAGATATTCTTTTGAAAGCATGCTTCTAATGGCCTCTAGGGCTTGTGCATTGGCCCCTATATGATTGCTATTACCAAGATAGCATTTCTTGGTAGCGGCAAGATATACATGCAAGCCTAGGGTTTGTAAATAGATGGACATCTTAGTCTTCCAAACAAGAATGTTGGAAGGGTCAAACATAGGTGGGGTCATGAAGTCCATGGGTCCAAATTATATAGGCCTTAATCCTAGCTGACAATGTTGCACGTCCAGACTATTTCAGCTGAGTCTTCCTCATTTTAAGTCAACTGAACTTTCCACAAGCCTTTTCACAAATCTACTCATTTTCTTGTCTTATTTTTGAGCATATTGCCACTCATGCATTTTGACATTCTGATTGGTAGTGAAAAGTGCATTTTTATACATACATTTACCATCACATTTTCATATTTATTCATATAATCATGCACATTTACTAATATTTTTATTATTTATTGTGTGCAGACCTTGAGAAATAAAAATAAAGGAATAAAGCCTCAAAAAGCCCAAAAGCCCATGTTTAAAGCCCAATGTAAAAGTTGCAATTATTAAATGTCAAAATTGCAATTACACAAGGGCAAGAGTTGCAAATACAAAGAAGAGGGAAGGATAGACTTCTATTCACCCTAAACACTTGCAGGATGAGGATAAAAGCCAAAGAAGAGAGTGTAAAGATAAGGAAATTTGTTTAAAAAGATATTGGGAGATTTGAGATCTAGGTAACTTGCTCCCATGTTATCCCGAAATCCACAAATAAAAAGTCATGATGCAGCTTTCAGAAGGAAACGCCCAGATGGACGGACCAGAGGAGGCACGCGCGAAAGCGCGTGGCCAGCAGAGATGACGTGGGCGCGAAAACGCGGCCCAAGCCGCGTTCCGCGGCAATCCAGTCTTATCCGGGGACCATTTTCGTGGGAGAGTTGTGTTGGGACTCTACCTCCTTCTGCACCTATAAATACCCCTGTAGACGCAATAGAAAAGGCGTACAGAAAATACAGAGCAATATAGGGTTTTAGGCTAACTTGTAATATAGGTTTTGTTTTTATTTTCGTTTTCTTTTGTAATCTTTGTAACTGAGAGGAGAGGATGCTTTCATGGAGGAAGGAGTTCATACTTGTACTGAGGTGACAGCTGTGTAAGTTTACTTTTCCTCCATTGTTAATTGAATCGACTCGAAGTTTGTCTTTGTCTATTCTTGTTTTATTTCTTTTATTCATGTTTTATCTTGTTTTATTTTTCTATTCTTGTTTAATTGTTTCTCTCTCTGATGACTTGCAAACCGTGAGAACTGGTCGCTTCGAGACTGCCTAGCCGAAGAAGTGCCCTTGATGGCCTATGGAGCTGAACAAACTTTCTCTTTAGTTTGTCTTTTCTTTTTGTAGTGTAGATTGCGAAGGTGGACGATCCTATACGCCATACTTGAACGCCTTCCAAGACAAGGTAAGTCGTTGCAACAGATCAAAGGTAAGCAGGTTGAAGAGATATGTATGTGTTATAGTTTTCTTTTCTAATTTAAGTTTAGTTCCACATCTTCCACTTTTCCAAATTCTTTTCTTCCCACTTCATTGTAAATACCATTATAAATAATAAAAATAAATAAAAAAGAGATAACTTACTTAAACGCTTCCATCGCTAGTCCCTCCCTGAGGATCACGACCCGCATAGCCCATTGCTACCGCTGATTAGAATTGAGCACCTTGCACATCTTGTTCTAAATCTAAAATTCTTTATTTTTGTGTGCAGGAAAATCTCAATCAAAAATTTGGCGCCGTTGCCGGGGGAGGACGGTAAGTTTATCTCTAAAAAAAAATTAATTATTAACTAATTCTTTTATTCTTTCTGTTTGTAGGTTTGGAGAACAGGAAACAGCAGAAGTGGACATATAGCAACTCTGTGCCTCTGCCCTCGAAGGCAGAGCATCAGAGCCTACTACAGTGCCGCGGATCCGCGGCAAAGCCGCGTTTCCGCGGCCTTAGTAGTTCATTACTGACAGATCTTTCTGCAGGTTGCTACAAATTGCAAGATTTATTTTCTGCTCTGTTAAAATTTGGTCTGTGATAAACCTGTATACTGCTAATTAATCAACAGTAAAATGTTTGTTGAAAAAGATAAAAATTGATTAGACGTTTGCATCCTAGGCACGTGTCTTTTAATTCCTTTATTTTACTGTTGAAGAGTGCTGGAGTAAGGTACGTTCGCATTTCATGTAGAATAGGACTCATCTCTTGGTTGATTTTCATTGCTTTGAGTGAATCTTATTTACATATCTTGTACACTTGCACAAACTTATCTTAAGGGCACTAACCTATAACAAGATAAGGTGGGGATTTAATCACCCTTCCTTGGCCCAAAAATCATATTCCAAGCACTCACTAACCCAAGCCTAATTAAATTTAAGTAGACGTTGGCCCTAGGGACATCTCGGACTTAATTAGGAGATTATCCTAAGGGGGAACAGTGTTGGAATTTGACTCCTGCCAAATCAGTGTCTAGGAAGGAAATTGAGGGCCGAAAGCCCGAAGATTGGTGGTTATTTAATTAAGGAACGTATTTGACGGAAAACCTCCCACCAATCTTGCCCTGACCTGGCTGATTAACTTGTGGTCAAAGTCTACACCCTACCTCCCTGGACAGTCTAACCAGTTAGGAGTCGTCTAGGTCATAGGTCTACCCTAACTTAGGTTAGAAATTTTTTTTTGTTTGCTTGTTTGTTTGTTTTGTTTTTCTTTAATTGTGTTTGTGTGATATGGCATATAATAATTTTTCCAACTTTAATCCATATTACACACCATCTTCTTTTCGGATATTACCAACCCGGCATATCATAATTTTGACCAACCTAGTGTGCCGGAATGGTCTTATCCGAATGAATATAACCCATACCCCCCACCTTATGACCATAATTTTCATACCACTTTCAACTCTTCATAGAGTTCATGGGGTTTCGCTTCCCCCGAGACCAATTTTCAACCAACTTGTCCTCCATCTCCACCTTGTCCACAATATTCCCAAGAGTCATACTCAGATCCACCCATTCAGAATAGAAAACCATCTATCTTGGAAATGATGAGTATGCATGAGTCCAAGCAACAATTACCATCAATCTTTGACATGATGATGCGTGAGTCCAAGCAACAATCACAAATTCTGACCGACTCACAACTTCATCACGATTACACTTCCTCTTTTCAAGTCTAATCACAAAATGATGTACCAATCGACTATGAAAAGATGCTTGAAGCCATGACTCAGGCTAGATTAGCTCGTGATCATGAAATAGATTTGATGGTTCAATCTTTACGTTCTCACCGTTCGGCCATTTCTGATATGGTTAACCATTCTGTTAGAGCCGACGAGCCACGTTGCTTTGGACAACAAGATTCTAATTCAGTACCACCATGTGAACTTGCTGAAACTCCAATTTTTGATAGTTTGGCAAGTTATTCCTTACCTGAAATAGAACTTGAGCATGAATATGATCATGATCCCCAACTTGATGATTCAATTTTACTTCCTGATTCAATAATGACTCCGGTATCTCCACCTGATTTTACTTTTCCCGAGTCAACATTGAATCCTGTGCCAATTCATCATGAAATTGAATCACCCATTTTGATGATCATATTGAACTTGACCAATTTTGCAATTTTGAAAGTTCCATGGATAAATTGGCAAGTTCTACTTTTTATGATATTGAGCTCAATGAGATATGTGACCTAGATTCTCAAATCTGTAAGCAAGTTCAAATTCCCAAATCATTATTGACTCCTGTTTTGTTATCCGACTTAGGTAATCTTTTAGAGTCAGTTTTGATTCCCACACCTATCATTCCTGAACTTGAATCACCAACATTGAGTCACATTCCATTTGGGAAACTGATTGTGGACTTGAGTTTCAGCTTATTGATTTGGACCCACTTCCTGAACCTAGCCCGACTCCTGAACCCTTACTTGATTTAAGTTTCTTTCCTGAGTCGGTATTCGTTCCCATACTTACGACGTCCAAGTCAATCATTCCATCTTTTCACACTCCATTTTGGGACAAGGCAGTTGACACAATTGACTCTGAATATAATTATGAATTATGAAAATTTGATAGGGTGAAATTGCTAAAAAAATGATCATACATACATTTTAGTGGGTTATTCAAGGGAAATTTCTGGTAGGTTCCTGCAAATACTACTTTATCTTGATTGGGTAGCAACGCTTGGCCCAATTAGACCACCACCGGAACCACCACCTTGAGGTAACTTCTGCCTTCCCTTCTTCTTTTTATGCATACATGCATTCATTCATACATTGAGGACAATGCATGAGATAAGTGTGGGGGTAGGCTTTTCTAACATACTAACATAGGTAGAAACTAAAAAAAATTTGCTAAAAAAAAAATTAAAAAAAAGGACAATATTTTGACTTATCTTTTGAAAGAAATCTAAGTTAGTCTTAAGAATTAGGAAAATCATGATTAGATTTCTAAAAACTTAGTCAAAATAAATAAATTGTTGAATTTTTAGGTATAGGAGGAGAAATTGAATAAGTAGTTAGTCTTAATTTTACCTTAATGAAATGTGCATACCTAATGCATATCTAGGATTCTAAGACAAAGACCTTTGTGCCTCATAAAAAATAAAAAAATAAAAAAAATCACCAATTAAGCTGGATACATGTGCCTCAAGAAGCATAAGTATTCACGCCTAAAGGTGAGTTCTAAATAAAATAAAGTCCTTAGTTTTCTGGCCTAGTTCACTCGAATTTGAGTTCGCGAGGTGTTTTCTCACCTGGTGCCCTAAATCCGATCGGTTTGAGAGCCACCGACTTTAAGTTCGCTACATGGGTGGATTAGAAAGCCTAAGAAAATTAAAAAATATTATATATATATTAACACATCTAATAATCAATTAGTTAGGTATGAGGGCCTCAAGAAGCCTTAATACTTACACGAAAGAAAATTAGACGAGTTATATATATTTTAAAAAAAATCATAATAATAATAAAGAGGCATGAGAGTCCAAGTTAAGGAATTCTTAGATTCACAAGGATGCATATGATTTTTGGTAACGAAAAAGACTATACAAAAATTTAATTTTGATCCTTACCTAAAATGGATAACAATTTACTATATATAGACTAAGTTTAAGAATGAATAAATGATAATCCTAAAACTTATAGACTACTTAGTCTCTTCAAACGTATTTCAAATATTTTTCTTTTTATGGATTTTGTGGGTGTAATCCGCTGAAAACCCTCACGAGACAACACTCGTCCTCTAGGGTAACCTAGGGGTTTAACGGCTTGTTGAACATGCTAAGTGCAACCGTGATTCCTACGAAAGTGAGTTAGTTAGTTTAGTTTTTCTTTTTCTCTTTGATTTTTACTCGAGGACGAGCAAAAAGATAAGTGTGAGGGTGTGATTGGTAGTGAAAGTGCATTTTTATACATACATTTACCATCACATTTTCATATTTATTCATATAATCATGCACATTTACTAATATTTTATTATTTATTGTGTGCAGGCCTTGAGAAATAAAATAAAGGAATAAAGCCTCAAAAGAAGCCCAAAAGCCCATGTTTAAAGCCTAATGTAAAAGTTACAATTATTAAATGTCAAAATTGCAATTACACAAGGGCAAGAGTTGCAAATACAAAGAAGAGGGAAGGATAGACTTCTATTCAACCCTAAACACTTGCAGGATGAGGATAAAAGCCAAAGAAGAGAGTGCAAAGATAAGGAAATTCGTTAAAAAGATATTGGGAGATTTGAGATCTAGGTAACTTGCTTCCCAAGTTATCCTGAAATCCACAAATAAAAGTCAGGATGCAGCTTTCAGAAGGAAACGCCCAGATGGACGGACCAGAGGAGGCCACGCGCGAAAGCGCGTGGCCAGCAGAGATGACGTGGCCACGGAAACGCGGCCCAAGCCACGTTTCTGCGGCAATCCAGTCTTATCCGGGGACCAGTTTTCGTGGGAGAGTTGTGTTGGGATTCTACCTCCTTCTGCACCTATAAATACCCCTGCAGACGAAACAGAAAGGGCGTACAGAAAATACAGAGCAAAAATCTAGGGTTTTAGGCTAACTTGTAATGTAGGTTAGGTTTTTATTTTCGTTTTCTTTTGTAATCTTTGTAACTGAGAGCAGAGGATGCTTTCATGGAGGAAGGAGTTCATACTTGTACTGAGGTGACAGCTGTATAAGTTTTACTTTTCCTCCATTGTTAATTGAATCGACTCGAAGTTTGTCTTTGTCTATTCTTGTTTTATTTCTTTTATTCATGTTTTATCCTTGTTTTATTTTTCTATTCTTGTTTAATTGTTTCTCTCTCTGATGACTTGCAAACTGTGAGAACTGGTCGCTTCGAGACTGCCTAGCCGAAGAAGTGCCCTTGATGGCCTATGGAGATGAACAAACTTTCTCTTTAGTTTGTCTTTTCTTTTTGTAGTGTAGATTGCGAAGGTGGACGATCCTATACGCCATACTTGAACGCCTTCCAAGACAAGGTAAGTCGTTGCAACAGATCAAAGGTAAGCAGGTTGAAGAGGTATGTATGTGTTATAGTTTTCTTTTCTAATTTTAGTTTAGATCCACATCTTCCACATCTTTCCAAATTCTTTTCTTCCCACTTCATTGTAAATACCATTATAAATAATAAAAATAAATAAAAAAGAGATAACTTACTTAAACGCTTCCATCGCTAGTCCCTCCCTGAGGATCACGACCCGCATAGCTCATTGCTACCGCGGATTAGAATTGAGCACCTTGCACATCTTGTTCTAAATCTAAAATTATTTATTTTGTATGCAGGAAAATCTCAATCACATTCCATTTCAGCTACCACTCACATTTTGACCTAAAAAGCATGTATCGATATCTTATTAAAATTTCCTTCATGCATATTCTAGTTGCATGTCACTCCCAAGTAACTTCTCAACTTTGACTCTTGGACTATGTCATCAATGTATTTTAATTTAGTAGTTGCATCTGTACATTTCTAATATAATGTTATGCCTTTTTCCAGGACAAGCACATGTTGTGAATTCGAAGGAGATGCGCCCCCACGACCGGATCGACTGGGGTGACGTAGCGGAAACAAACCACATGTTCTACTAGGGTAACAAGAACAAAAAAATAAGATATTTCAAAATATATAGAAAGCCAGCACACAATATAACGTCGTTCTGCCGATCAAACAGATCGTGTATACGTCCACATGAGTAGGGGGAGAAACTTTATTAAAACTTAGGGGAGTACAATAAGAATTATTTACACCTCACGCTGAGAAAATTACAAGCCCTTGATGGCCGCCAAGAATAGTGAACCCTTGTAGCTACGCTTTTCTCGTAAATTTCTCACCTAGATGATTACCCTTAGGAATTTCAAATTCATCAATACCAGAATAAAGGAAACCTGAATCCAAATCGAATCTGAAAAAAAATCTGGAAAAAAAACTGGCAGACCCCGACATTAGTCGACTAGACTAAGCTATTAGTCGACTAATCTCAAATACTAGTCGACTTCTCTGGCAAGATTCAGAACCCTAACTCTCTGCCTAGTCGACTATACAAAGTATTAGTCAACTAATCTTTGTGATTAGTTGATTATACCCAGTAACGACTGGTATCGTGCACAGCTCCTTGTGCATATTCATTTTTGATCTTCGAAGTTTCGTCTACCTTCACGATGTATTCCAGTCACAAATTCTAACAATCTCTCCTTAACTCGAATACGTCCAAGTCCAAGAATAGCCACCATGCTCCATGTGCTCGCATCCACGCACAATTGAACAAACTTGAGTTCATCTCCATCTGACTCTCTCTTCTCCATAACTCCCTCATGGGGTTCGCAACTTGTTTAGGTCGAATAAATTTAGACCCAACTTGAACTTTATCACCCAATGATCTTCTTGATCCACACAGGATTTATGAGAATTTGCTCCACTATAGGAGTAACGATCTGGACTACCTTGTTGGCGCGTAGTCTCAATCTCTCTTCGGGACACAACGGAACATCCGAGCTCGAAACCATCATAGTCTCTGATTGTTCCACAACTGCCGCTTTTGAAGCCGAGGATAACTGCAATCCGCCAACTGTATTCGAATTTCGCAACATATACACATTGTCGACACCTTCGACCTGAAACTTCACATGAGCCTCTTTGGAGACTTCCATAAGATCACCTTCAGAATTGAAACTGAACCCTTCCCCTTGTAGGGGGTTCCAAAAGAGGTGAGATTGTACCTTGATTCAGGAACATGACGAACACCTTGAAGAGTAGTGATGCATTCATCATGAGACTGAAACTGAATTGCCCCTTCGCCCATCACCTTGCTTGTAGCAGAATTCCCCATGAAGACTTCTCCCCCTTGAATCGAATTGTATAAGGAGAATATATTCCTATTGATACTGATGTGTTGTGAACATCCAGTTAATAAACCATCTATCTTTATTACCAGCTAATATATCTGTAACAGATAGAACGTCGCACTTCATCTTCTCCAATCAGTTCAGTGACATTAGCATCTGGTTATTTCTTCTTTCGAAGCCAACAATCAGCTCTAATGTGCCCCCTCTTGTGACAATAGTTGCACGTCAAACTCCTATGGTTTGAATTACCCGTGAAACTTTCATTATTACTTTTCTCCCGGATAATGAACTTGCCAGGATCATCATGATGAAACTCACCCGTCAACTGGGTGTCAATTTTGTTCTTATTGAATAGATGCTCCTTGATCTTGATTGTTGACTTACCTCTATAGATGATAGCTTCCTTAAAGCTCTTATATAAAAAAGGTAAAGAACACAATAATAGAAGTGCTTGATCCTCATCTTCTATTTTAATCTCTATCTTATCTAAATCATTGATAATAGAGAAAAATTCTGCAATATAAGACTTGATAGGTGTACCTTCATGCATGCGGAGAAAAAAGAGACGCTGCTTTAGAATCAACCAATTCGCCAACGAATTCTTGAGATAGTGATTCTGAAGTCACTCTCACAACGAGGATGCTATTTTCTCTACAGAAAACTCATCCAATACTTTGTCCGTCAAGTAAAGCTAAATAGCCGTCGATGATTTCTCATCTAACTCCTGCAGAGTTTCTTCCATCATGTCTTGAGACTTTTACTCTCTCTCAAGTAGTGCTTTCTTCAACCTGCTCTGGGTAAGGATGACGTTCATCCTAATCTACCATCTGCTAAAATTAATGAAGCCATCGAACTTTTGAATATCGAATGTAACGCTCCGCCCTGACGTATACGGAGACGCTACTGCGACATATAACGTAGGTCGGAAATACCCTCACGTATATAGGCTAAACATTAGTACAAGCAAGAAAAAGAGTATGGAATTGCGCAGCATATATATATTCTAACATAAGGATTACAAAGTTATCACAGAGCGTGATATATTAGTACATGTACATTATATCACAACCAGATATAAAAGTAAGAACTACAATTTGTACAGTAAAAAGGGTGCTCACGATCTGAGAGTAAGTCCCCCGAGTTTGCAAGAAGATTTCAGGAACAGAAGGAGTTAGGACTAGTCAACCTGCATTTAGAGGAAAGCTTGATCTTCGGTGGAGGGCTCCACTTCAATCCAAACTTCAGAACCTGAATACGCAAGTCCAGGGTAGTCAGAAACTCCCCAACAGATATTCAGGTGAATGCCAAGTATCGTGTAGAGATAAGTATATGTGTGTTGATATAACCAAACAGTAAAAAGCATCAAGTATTGTGTCGAGTGTACATGTATAATACGCATGTGATGGAGACATAAAATGAAAATGATAAGGCCTGAATAAATATTTTGTTACTATTTTTGATATTTATACTGATTACCCGTTCTACCCATATCTCTAAGTATGTGTAATAGCATTCCAGCACACATACATCCACATATGAGTAAATCGAGACTGTTATTGGAAGCCAACGGGAGAATCATCGAACAATATTTACAGTTGGTCCCGTGCATGCCCGGGACGGTCTAGGATGTTCCGTTGCTGGTGCTCAGAATTGGCCGCAAGGATTACAGGAGGGTCTTATAAAATGCCCTTATCAAGATGGTACCAGGAAAGAGGGAGTCAGCACTCCCCTCAGTCGCCTGGAGGCCCACAGGTCCGACCGAAAGTTTTAGTCACATAACATACCTAGTACCACTATAAACACGAACATATATTGATAGCCTTAAGTTTTTCCCGACTCGATGCAAGTTGTCCCTTTTATAGTTTATTATGTAATTATCATTTTACGGGAAAAGCAAGTGCATGACAAGATCAGGATTCAGGAGTTCAAGAGTACATGAGTACTATAAATTCAAGTCACTGTATATAATATAGGATAACATGTACAGGATTCCCGTAAATGTGATAATCATATGTCAAGTATTAATATGATAAGAGGCAGGTGACAGGTGACAACATGGTACATGTATGCATGTCAAGAAAATAATACAATACAAGTCACCCGACGAAGCGAGAAAATATAAAAGAGAGCGAGAACACTCGTCTAAAATCCTCAGAAACTCCGTGAAATCCCGAAGATCAGAACTCAGGTAACCAATGCGTCAACGCGTTCAATATCACAAATATTATATTAAATGAAGAGGAGAGGGAATGAACCAAAAAGAAAGAGAATGAAGACGTAGGGTTGCAAACGCGGGAGTCGCGTTATGCAGATGCTACAAACGCGAGGTTTGAACCCGCGTTTAAGTCATAACACGAAAAAGAACACAGACACGGGCGTGAGCTCCGAGTCGCATTGATACAAAAACGCGAGGATCACGTTAAGAATTGTTTGGACGCGGGGTTTAGCTCCGTCTCTGGCAATAAACAGAGAGAAAGAGAGAGACAGGGAGATAAGAGAGAGTGAAGCAGGGAAGGAGGGAGTGAGAGAGACGCAGTGAAGAAAAGACAGGGAAGAAAATGCAGAAAGAAAGAAGGAAATGAAGAAGAAGGAAAGAAGAAAAAGAAAGGAAGGAAAGAAAGAAAAGGGGAAAAGGAGATGGCTGGCCAAGGTGTGGCCGGAGGTCGCCGACGACGGCCGGAGGTGGCCGGAGATGGCCAGAGGTGGCTGAAGGTGGCTGGCGGCAAAGCCCAAGCCCAAAACCACGGGTGCAAGTCTAATTGAAAATGAAGAATTGGAGTTTTGAAAAAAGGGTTTCAGAGAGCGACGGATAGGTTCATTGGAAAAAGCACGACGAGGAGAACAACTTGGTGTTGTTGTTGGTGGTCAAAGTGGTGTAGGTGGTGGTGAAAATGGTGGAGAAGTTGGTGATGGAAGTGAGTTGTTTTGGTAGAAAGAGAAGAAAAGAAGGTGTGAAGTTGATGTTATAGTGGTTGTTGTTGTTGTTGGAATGGAGGAGGAGATGTAGGAGGGAATGGTGCTAGAAATGGTGGTGTAGGTGGCCAAAAAAAAAGCAGCCTATGGCCGGTTTGTTGCTGCCGTTTGGGCTTTGGAAATGAAGGAAGAAGAAAGAAACTGAAAGAGAGAGAAGGAAAAAGGAGTGTATATATAGGGAAAGTTACAATTATTACAAGTTTGCCATTATAGTTCAAATGAGACTTGCATCTTAATTAATATCCAAACCCGCCTCTTCCAATTGCCCAGACGCGGGGATGAAACCTGCATCTCAAAGGAAAATGCAAGAATCACGTTTGACGAAAGAGACAAAAAAGCATGAGTGACTTGATCTGAGTTGATTTTGAAGGACATTGATATTAAATGCAGAATAGAGAGAATTTTTGAATTAAAAATTGAATCTATATTTGGTGAGCATAACGTCTGGGAGGAGGGAGAAAATGAGAAAAAAAATATAAATATAATATCTGGATAAAATTCCAGTATCTGGGAAAACACCGAAAACTCCGGAAAAGCCCGAAAAATGAAGTACTCGAAAAGTTTTTCAAAAATTTTCAAAATAATAAATATTATTTTAAGATGTTTGATGAAATCAATTTTCAGAAATTCAATCCCATTTTTAAAATAAAAATATTGAAATCTACCGTTGATATTGGTCTACACCGGGTCGGCCGGATTTTTGATAAATTCTGAAAAATCTAAAAAAATGTATTTAGATAAAAAATGTGATTCTAAGAAATTATATGAAAGCTATTTTTAGAATTTCAACTCCGTTGGTAAATTAAAAATCCGAGAATCGGTCAGCGGCGTTGGTCGACACAAGTTTTGAAGATTTACAATTTATTCAAAAAAATTCCAAAGAAATCATGTAAATTCTAATATATTGAAAAATAGTGCTTGAAACTGAATTCGATTAAATCTAATTACCAGAGAGGTCAAATCATGCCGTACATCTATATGAGCAAAAATCTAAATAAATATAAGGAAATACGCTAAAAAGATCAGGACACATATCTGAGTACGTATTCTGAAGATGGGGTGTTACAATCCATCCACCTTATCAAAAATTTTGTCCTCAAAATTTTGATAAAGGGGATGTGAAGGTAGAAAAGAATAGGGATAAGAAATTTTACTAACTAAGATGTAAAGAGTTAGGGGTAACACTCACGAATAATATCTTCTCGTCCTCACGTAGCTTCTCCTGGGGCATGCCTATTCCAAGAAACCAGTACTAATGGTATTGCCTGATTCTTCAGGGTTTTGACACTTCTGTTCAGAATGGCCATCGGCTGTTCTTTGCAGGATAAATCTGGTTGTAGTTCTAATTCTGAGTGATTTAATGTGACTCTCATCCTTAACATACTTTCTTAGCTGTGATATATAGAATACATTATGTACTCCCTCTAATGATGGTGGTAATGCCAATCGGTAAGCCACATCTCCCACACGATCCAAAATTTTGAATGGACCGAAGTATCCCGGACTTAGTTTTTCGCGAGTACCGAATCGGATTATCCCTTTGGTTGGTGATATCCTTAAAAATACATGTTCACCTATTCTAAATTTCAACGGTCTTCTTTTAGTGTCAGCCCAACTCTTCTGTCAGCTCTGTCCTGTTCGGAGGTGATCTCTGATAATTCTGACTTTATATGCTGTCTGAACTAGAATATCTAGTCCCATAAGTCTTCTTTCGCCGACTTCATCCTAACATATTGGCGACCTGCATTTTTTGCCATATAATGCTTCAAATAAAGCCATCTTGATACTGTCCTGATAGCTGTTATTATAAGAGAATTCTACCAAATGAAGGTAGTCTTCCCATGACCCTTTAAATTCTATCATGCAAGCTCGTAACATGTCTTCAAGAATTTGGATAGTTTGTTCAGATTGCCTGTCTGTCTGGGGATGATATGAGGTACTGAACTTTAGACGAGTTCCTAAATTTTCTTGGAGACTTTCCTAGAAATGCGATTGAAATCTCGTGTCTCTATCTGACACGATACTAACTGGAACTCCATGCAAACGAACTATTTCTTTTATATATTTATCTGCAAGAATTTCTATTGACTGACCAACTCTGAAGGGTAGAAAATGAGCTGCTTTTGTAAGGCGATCAATGATTACCCACACTGCATGGTTACCCTTAGGACTACGGGGTAGAGCTGTAACAAAATCTATGGTGATATGTTCCCACTTCTATTCGGGTATCAGTAATGGTTGTAGAAGTCCAGCTGTTCTCTGATGTTCTACCTTTATTTGCTGACAAACCAAGCACTTTGCCACATACTGGGCTATCTCTCTCTTCATGGCATTCCACCAAAACTTCTGCTTCAAGTCTTGATACATTTTAGTTCCCCCTGGGTGTTTGGAATAAGCTGAACTGTGTGCCTCTGCTAAAACTTTCTGCCGAACTTCCCCTTGTGGTACACAGATTCTGTTACTAAAATAAGTGCACCATCCGGATGAATACAAATATCCGTCCTTAATCCAGCTTCTACTTGAGCTCTGAATTTCTGTAATCTGGGATCTTCCTTTTGAGTTTCCTTAATTCATTTATCAAGGTTGGTTGAATCTGGAAGGTCATTAATTGACCTGACTCATCAGTTCCTTGTACTAGCATTAAGTCCAACTTTATGATTTCCTGAAGCAATTCCTTCTGTTGAGTGAGTTGTACTAGTACTTTATTCTCTGGTCTTCTACTTAATGCATCTGGCACTGTATTGTCCTTACCAGGATGGTTCTGTAAGTCTATGTCATAGTCGGCCATCAATTCAAGCCACCGCCTTTACCTTATATTTAATTATTTCTTTGTGAAGATATACTTAAGAATATTGTGATCAGTATAAATTAATACTTTGTTCCCTAGAAGATAGTGTCTCCAGATCTTTAACGCGAATATTACTGTCGCCAGTCTAAGTCATGGGTTAGGTAATTTCTCTCATGTGGTTTCAATTGTCTAGATACATAAGCTATGACATGACCATTCTGCATTAATACACATTCTAGGCCTTTCCGGATGCATCACTATATATAACCCTCCCTCTTATCCCTGAGGGAGTCTTCAAGATTAGAGCTGAAATCAGTCTTTCTTCGAATGTTGTAGTATATTTCTCTGTCCATACATACTTTTCTCCTTTTATGGTGAGCTTTGTTAATGGGGCTGCAATTTTGGAGAAGACTTGGACAAATCTCCTGTAATATCCGACTAATCCAATAAAGCTTTTAATTTCTATTACTGTCCTTAGGATTGGCCAATCTTTTACTGCCTAAATCTTGCTAGGGTCAACTGAAATTTCTTCTT
This sequence comes from Agave tequilana, assembly GCA_038442645.1. Classification (NCBI taxonomy): domain Eukaryota; kingdom Viridiplantae; phylum Streptophyta; class Magnoliopsida; order Asparagales; family Asparagaceae; genus Agave; species Agave tequilana. The sequence goes on along the minus strand of JAVJIF010028796.1, from coordinate 35,598 downwards.
TTGAAACTATATAACCCAAGAAAGCTATGCGGTCTAATCAGAACTCACACATGCTCTGCTTAGCATAAAGATGTTCCTGTCGAAGAGTCTGTAGTACTATTCTCAAGTATTCTGAGTGCTCTCTGTCATTCTTAGAATATATCAAGAAATCATCAATGAACTGTTGGTCTAAGGTTACAATCACCCAGTTTTAGAGTTTTGATGATCACAAAACATATATAGTTATTTGTACTAATCAAGTTTAAGGGTTTAAGATTATTTCGGGGTTCTAAAGATTCAAGAAGTTCTTCCCCTAAAGGAAGGTGGTGTTGACTCAAGATGACTCAAATACGGGATCAAGAAATCAACTCAGGATGCAAATGGAAAAACCCGAATTGAAGATCTTGTAGTCACCTAGACCCTTGCAAGATTTTAGTATGTTAAAGAGTAAGGATATGATAAGTGTGCTCAAGAATTACACACAAAAAATACACTTTTCAAAAATACAAGTTTTGGGTAATATTGGTTTTGTTGCATGTTTGGTTAATATACATATTTCATAATTTTTCAAATTTTTATATCAAGTTTAGAACATGTATTTTATCTCCTATACTATGCTACATTACCCTCAAACCAATGAAAAATATTTTAAAAATATTTCCAAATTCAAAAATCTGTTTTAAAGCTCTTTTAGGCCATAACGATCGACCGGCCGATCGACCGTAACTATTTCAGGCCAAAACGGTTGACTAGCCGGTCGACCGGGCCTTGTGGCCGTAGGCGTACACGCTGTGCACGTTTATTGGTCGACCGGTTTGGTCGATCGTCACCCCCTGCGATCGACCGACTGCATGACACTTGCTCTCGGTTTGTCCCGGTCGACCGGGTCGGTCGACAGCAGTTCAAAATCTCTTTTTAAAATTGCCCTACGGTCGACCAGAGCCAACGGCTATTTGCCAAGTGGCTTGCCGGTCGACCGGCAGTTGTCCAGACTGATACCAACAGCTCTATTTTGAATCTGTTTTGTTTTTTATGGGTTCCAACGACTATTTCTTGTTCCCAAGTGGTTTAACTCACCCCTAATGACCTAGTATCACTTATGAATGGTATTTATCCTTTGCCTATAAATAGAGGTCATGGGTCTTTAGTTTTCCACAAGAAAAATATCTAAGTTTCAAGTGTTTTCAAGAGAAGAAGTGTTTCATTGCTTTTTATTTTTAAAGTTCTTTCTATTGCAATATTTTAGTTGGTTTTCAAGTATTCTAAATCTTTACTACTGAAATTTTTCTCTCACTTTACTTCTTGAGCCTAAAATCATACTCCACTCTATAAGAAGTTGAAAGAGAGTGTTTGTGGTCTTCCTAGATCACCAAGTGACTTGTATTCCTTTGAGTTATGGTTCCTTTTGTGTGGAGGATAGTATTATGGAGTTGGGTACTCCGGTCTTGTGTAGACCAATTATAATCCCTTGGGTGTAAGGTTCTAGTGTGAAGTTTTCTTTATGGATATAGTGAAAATCCTTCATAGTGGTGAAGGCGAGGACGTAGAGTAGTGGCTCGAACCTCAAAACAAATTCTCTTGTGTTTGCGATTGATTTCTTATTGCTCTTTATTGCTTTACATTCCTATACTTGTGATACTATTTGTCTTTTTTTCATATTGCATTCATTTCATCTTCTTGCATTTTCAGTCTATACTCATATCAATAATGAAGCAACTAAGCACCTCAACTCATCATCTAGGGGAATCAAAGAGGAGAAGTTCTAGAGCCCTTCACAGGGAATTCGGCTTCATTTTCTTGTTTTGAGTGATCGCTTGCATCATACATCTTAACTAGTTTAAAAAGTGCATTTGATTAGCATAACATCTATTCACCCCCCTCTAGGTGTTTTTTAATTGGTATCAGAGCTTTGGTCTTTAGGTTCTTGGCTTAACATCCTTAGAGAGATCCTTAATGGCTAATCATCTTTTTCATATTTCATCCTCATACACATTAGTAAAGATGGCCGAAGGTATTAGGCCCCACCCAAGTTTGATGGCCTTAAATTTCCCATATGGAAGGTTAAGATGATCGTATCTTTGTAATCCTTAGGAAGCCGGGTTGCAAAGGCGGTGACTAAACCTTTTAGCGCATCCCTTGGCGATGAGGACACTTGGTCCGATATTGCTAGAAAGAGTTTGATGCAAATGCTAGGGCACACTATGCCTTTCTTCAAGCTCTTAATGATGATGATATTTTTAGAGTCATACACTACAAATCCGCATATGAAATTTAGACTCGCCTTTTAGTCACTCATGAAGGAACATCATAAGTAAAAAGGGCTAAAATTGACCTCTTATATTCCCAATATGAAAACTTTACCATGCAAGAAAATGAGTCCATTGATGATATGGTTACTAAATTTACAAAAATAACTAATGGTCTTGCTTCCTTAGGTGACAACATTGATAACGATCAAAAGGTAAGAAAGATTATTCGTGCACTCCCTCTATCTTGGAAGTAAAGGTACAACCTTAAAAGAGCTTAATGACAAGAAGGAAATGGAGCTCATTGGGCTTATAGGCAACCTTAAGACCCATGAGATGGAAAGAAAGGTTAGAGAAGAGATGGCTTGTCTAAAGAAGAAAGCAATCGCTTTCAAAAACTCTTCCACCTACTCCGACGAAGATGATGAAGAAGAGAATGATTAAGATCTCTCTCTTCTTGTGAAGAATGTTCGAAAAATGTACAACAATGCAAAATTTCAAAACAGAAAATGATGGCAAGGAAAGGAAGAAAAGAAGATTATTTGCTTCAATTGGCGGAAGCCAGGGCACATCGTTGCGGAGTGTCCAGAAAATAAGAGCAAACCCTTCACCTCCAAGAAGCCAAATAAGAAGAAGGCCTTAAAGGCTATATGGGATTCAGAGAGTGAATCTGACGAAGAAGTTAACACGGCCCACATGTGTTTTATGGCAAGTGATAACACAAATAAGGTAACCCCTGAAACATCTATTGACGATTGTGAATTATCTATGGATGAATTAGGAGAAGCTTTTGAAGAATTATCTCACAATTATGATTTTCTTAAAAAAATTTAAAAATGTAAAAGGAAAATGAAACTCTTAACCACAAGGTTTTCATACTCAATAAAGAAAAGGATGATTTGTTTTCAACTCTCACTTCTACTAAAAAAGATTTTGATGCTTATAAGATTTCTTGTAAAGCTAAATTTTCACAAATAGATAAAGATGAAATTTCTATGTTAAAGAATAAAATTAACTCTTTAGGAGAAGTTTTAAAGAAATGTGAATTTGACAAATCTAGATTGGAAGCTATGTTTCCTAAGAAACATATCCTAAAGAAACAAACTCATGCTACACACACCCATGCTCATAAGTCTCAACACTTGCACTCTCATGATGCTAAACATGTTCACAACCAAACATTCACACTCCTCTCACTCATCATGCATTCATGTATGATAAAATTTATGCATGCACTTATTGTGACCGAAAAGGTCACTTAGCTAATTTTTTTAATAGAATAAATGCCTCAAATAATCATGTTTGGGTCCGTATTGCTAGCATTAAAGGACCCAAGAAAATTTGGGTACCAAAGTCAACAATTGTGTTACATGATGTAGGTACATTCCAAAGCTCAAAGACGTAGGGAGCGGTGGTATCTTAATAGTGGTTGCTCAAGGCACATGACATGGGATATCAACAACTTTGCAACCCTATCAAGATACCATGAAGGTGGCACCACCACCTTCGGAGATGACTCCAAAGGAAAGATTATTGGTATAGGTAACATTAAACTTGGGTCATCTCCTATGATTGAGAATGTTGCTTTAGTTGATGGCCTTAAGCATAATCTCTTGAGTGTTAGTCAACTTTGTGATAAAGGTTTTAATGTGATTTTTAATGACTTAATTTGTAATGTATTTGATAGACAAACTAATGCATGTATACTTTTCGGATTTCGTGAAAACAATGTATACATGATTGATATGTCTAATATGCAATGCAATGCCACATGTTTGAATGCCTTCAATGATGACTCTTAGTTGTGGCATAGGAGACTAGGTCATATTTCTTTTGACCATCTATCTAGAATAAAAAATAAGGAAGCGGTGAAAGGTATTCCTTATTTGAAATTTGAAAAGGACCACATTTGCGATGCATGCTAACTTAGGAAACAAACCAAGTCCTCTTTCAAATCCATCAAGGATATCATGACATCACGGCCCTTAGAGTTAATTCATATGGATTTGTTTGGTCCTACTAAAACCAAAAGTCTAAGTGGGAATCATTCTACTTTTGTATTGGTTGATGATTTTTCTCATTTTACTTGGGTTTTCTATTTAGAATATAAAAATCAAGCCTTTTCACATTTTCAAGTGTTTAGGAAAAGAGTTGAAAAGAAAAAAATTCTTCAATTTTATGAATTAGGAGTGATAGAGGTGGTGAATTCAATAGCCAGTCCTTTATCATTTACTCAGAAGAATATAGAATTAAATATGAATTATCTTGTCCTAGAGCTCCACAACAAAATGGAGTAGTTGAGAGAAAAAACCGAATACTACAAGAAATAGTTAGGACTATGATAAATGAATACGGTCTCCCTCAATACCTATGGGCCGAGGCCGTAAATACATCTTGTTACATATCAAATAGGGTTTTCTTTTGCAAAAACACTTCTAAAACTTCTTTGAAAATTTACTATTTAAGAAAACCAAATGTTTCTTATTTTAAAGTTTTTGGTTGTAAATGTTTTGTTTTAAATACTAAAGATAATTTCGGCAAGTTTGATGCAAAATCTTTTGAAGTTATTTTTGTTGGGTACTCTAACACTAGAAAAACCTATAGAGTCTTCAATAAATCTACAATGACTATTAAAAGAATCTATACATGTAAAGTTTGAGGAATCTAATATTTTTGTTGAGAATATTGTAGAAATAGATTCCTTAGGTGACAACATGGAGAGGATAACCTTGAAGGACTCACCTAAACAAGAAGACAAGCCAAAGATTGATGTGCAAAGTGAAATTCAAGAAGTTAAAGTGGAGCCACCACAACCACTACCAAAGGATTGGAGACTCACTCCACATCATCCCAAGGATCTTATTATAGGTGATGTATTAAAGGGAGTAAATACTCGTTCCAAGCTCCATGATCTTTGTGGCCATTATGCTTTTATTTCTCATTTTGAACCAAAGAATATCCTCGAAGTCGAGGGCGACTCATATTGGTTGCTTGCCATGCAAGAGGAACTCAATCAATTTGAGCGCAATCAAGTTTGGCATCTTTTCCCTAGACCCCATGATAGACCAACAATTGGCACTAAATGAATTTTTAGGAACAAGTTGGATGAGTCGGACAATATTGTTAGGAGTAAAGCTAGGTTAGTGGCCCCAGGTTACACCCAAATCGAAGGTATCGATTTTGAGAAAACCTTTGCACCTGTAGCACGGTTTGAAGCCATGCAGATAACACTTGCTTTTGCTTCCTATAAAGATTTTAAACTTTTTCAAATGGATGTCAAAAGTGCATTTTTAAATCGGTTTATTGAAGAGGAGGTGTATGTTGAACAACCCCCCGGTTTGTTGATCCTACACATTCGGATTTTGTTTTCAAACTAGACAAAACTTTATATGGTTTAAAACAAGCTCCTAGAGCTTGGTATGAAAGACTTTCATCATTTCTTATTTCAAATAGTTTTTCTAAAGGAACAATATATACCATTTTGTTTACTAAACATGTTGAAAATGATATTCGTATTGTTCAAATATATGTTGATGATATTATATTTGGTTCTACTAATGAAAAACTTTGCAAAGATTTTGAATCATGTATGAAGAAGGAATTTGAGATATCTATGATGGGCGAACTTAACTACTTTCTTGGACTCCAAATCAAGCAAATGAGTGATGGGATTTTTATAAATCAAGCCAAATACACGAAGGAACTCCTCAAGAAATTTGGTCTTGAAGGGGCTAAGATAAGCAAAACTCCCATGGCTACCATAATAAAACTTGACAAGGATGAATAAGGTATAAATGTAGATATTAAACTCTATCGTAGCATGATTGGTAGTTTATTATATTTAACGGCTAGTTGCCGAATATTATGTTTAGTGTTTGTTTATGTGCTAGATTTCAATTGTGTTCTAAAGAGTCCCATTTGATTGCGGCAAAAAGCATTATTAGATATCTTAAGGGCACCATTAGAATGGGTTTGTAGTATCTGAAAATCGGACAATTTTTCATAACGAGTTTTTCGGATTTTGTTTATGCGGGTTGTAGAGTGGATAGGAAGAGTACTAGTGGAACCTGTCAGTTTCTAGGAAATTGCCTTATTTCATGGCCTTTCAAGAAGCAAAATTCTGTAGCCCTCTCAACCGCCGAGGCGGAGTATGTTGCGGACGAGGCTTATTGTGCACAAGTCCTTTGGATGAAACATACTCTCCTAAACCATGATTTGTATTATGACTATATTAAAATATTTTGTGATAATACTAGTACTATTCATATGATTAAAAATACAAACAACATAATAAGACAAAGCACATTGACATTAGATATCACTTTCTTAGAGATCATTATGAGAAAAGTGATATTGAAATTGATTATGTTTCCACCGATTTTCAACTTGCAGATATTTTTACTAAACCACTAGATTATAATAGATTTTCTTTTATTTGTGGTGAATTAAATGTTTGTGCTATGGATTCATGAGATTCTTGCAAATTCTCTTCAAAAATGTTTTGTTAGCTTAACCCTTTTTGTTGCATGACAAAAATGGGGAAAATACTTTTGAGTTATTATTTCTTTTTCATGCATACTTTTTAATTTGTTTTTGTTTTAATTTGTAACGTTCACTTTATTTGTAAAGAACATATTCTTTTCTTATACTTGATAGATAGATGATTTGAGGGGAGCTTTATCAAGCTCCTTTCACCTTTTTGTTTAAACAACTTATATGTTTTATCATTATCAAAAAGGGAGAGATTGCTGGCCCAAGGTTACAATCACCCGGTTTTAGAGTTTTGATGATCACAAAACATATATAGTTATTTGTACTAATCAAGTTTAAGTGTTTAAGATTATTTCAGGGTTCTAAGAATTCAAGAAGTTTTCCCCTAAAGGAAGGTGGTGTTGACTCAAGATGACTCAAATACGGGATCAAGAATTCAACTCAACGATGCAAATCAAAAATCCGAATTGAAGATCTTGTAGTCACCTAGACCCTTTTAAGATTTTAGTATGTTAAAGAGTAAGGATATGATAGATGTGCTCAAGAAATTACACACACAAAAATACACTTTTCAAAAATATAAGTTTTGGGTAATATTGGCTTTGTTGCATGTTTGGTTAATATACATGTTTCATAATTTTTCAAATTTTTATATCAAGTTTAGAACATGTATTTTTATCTCCTATTCTATGATACATTACCGTCAAACCAATGCAAACTATTTTAAAAATATTTTAAGCTCAAAAATATGTTTTAAAGCTATTTTAGGCCATAATGGTCGACTGGCCGGTCGACTGTAACTGTTTTAGGCCAAACGGTCGACCGGGCCTTGTGGCCGTAGGCGTGCACGCTGTGCACATTTGTCGGTCGACCGACCGATCGATCGACTGCATGACACTTGCTCTCGGTTAGTACCGGTCGACCGGGTCGGTCGACTGGCAGTTCAAAAATCTCTTTTTAAAATTTCCCTACGGTCGACCGGAGCCAATGGCTATTTGCCAAGTGGCTTGCCAGTCGACCAGCCGATCGACCGACAGTTGTCCAGATTGGCACCAACGGCTCTATTTTGTGTCTGTTTTATTTTTTATGGGTTCCAACGGCTATTTCTTGTTTCCAAGTGATTAAACTCACCCCTAATGACCTAATATCACTTATAAATGGTATTTATCCTTTGCCTATAAATAGACGTCATGGGTCTTTAGTTTTTCACAAGAAAAATATTTAAGTTTCAAGTGTTTTCAAGAGAAGAAGTGTTTCATTGCTTTTCATTTTCAAAGTTCTTTCTATTGCAAAAATTTTCAGTTGGTTTTCAAGTCTTCTAAATCTTTACTACTGAAATTTTTCTCACTTTACTTCTTGAGTCTAAAATCATACTCCACTCTATAAGAACCTGTAAGAGAGTGTTTGTGGTCTTCCTAGATCACCAAGTGACTTGTATTCCTTTGAGATGTGATTCCTCCTATGTGGAGGATAGTATTGTGGAGTTGAGTACTCCGGTCTTGTGTAGACTAATTATAATCCCTTGGGTGTAAGGTTCCTGTGTGGAGTTCCCTTTGTGGATATAGTGAAAATTCTTCATAGTGGTGAAGGTAGGGACGAGAGCAATGGCTCAAATCTCGAAATAAATTATCTTGTGTTTGCGATTGATTTCTTCTTGCTCTTTATTGCTTTACATTCCTATACTTGTGATACTATTTGTCTTGTTTTCATATTGTATTCATTTCATCTTCTTGCATTTTTGATCTATACTCAATTAACAAGGAGCAATTAAGCACCTCAACTCATCATCTAGAGGAATCAAAGAGGAGAAGTTCTGGAGCCCTTCACTGGGAATTCGGCTTCAATTCTTATTATGAGTGACTGCTTGCATCATACATTTTAACTAGTTTTTAAAAGTGCATTTGATTATCATAACACCTATTCACCCCCCCTTCTAGGTGTTTTTTCATGAACACCATGACAAACTGGTCCAAATATGGTAAGAAAACTCGGTTCATCAAATCCATAAAGACTGCTGGGACATTGGTCACTCTGCATGACTAGAAATTCGCAATGACCATAGCGAGTTCTGAATGCTGTCTTTGGAATATCTTCTTTCTTCACTATTAGCTGATGATAACCGGATTGTAAATCCAATTTTGAAAATACTTGGGCCCCATGAAGTTGATGAAAAAGATCATCAATTCTTGGTAAGAGATACTTATTCTTGATGATAACTTTGTTTAATTCTCTGTAGTCTATACACAACCGCTTACCACCATCTTTCTTGTTGGTCAATAGTACTGAAGCTTCCCATGGTGAAGTACTCGGTCTAATCAATCCCTTGTCAGATTATTCTTGTAGCTGCCTTTTTAGAACTTCTAACTCAGTGGGCGCCATTCTGTATGAAGCTTTAGATATTGGGACTGTGCCCAAAATGGTATCAATGGAGAACTCAATTACTTTGTCGGGTGAAAGTCCTGAGATCTCTTTAAATACTTATGGAAAGTCATTCCAAACCGATACTCTCTTTTTCTGGATCTCAACAGTAGTCATCTGTGTTTTTCCCTTGGTAGACTTATGTTCTCCTTCAATTGGAACTCAGGCTGAAGTGGTATTTTAAAATAACTTTCTTGTTTCGACAATCAATAACCGCATGGTATTTACTGAGCTAAGTCATGCCTAAAATTACGTCGTACCCTTTAGTATCTAGTACAAGCATATCCACTACTAATGTCTTGTTACACAATTCCACCGGACAATCTATACAAATTCTATTGGAGAAGACTACCCCATTCCCCGTACTAATCTCCCACTGGTGGTCTAAATTTCAACAGGTATAGAGTGCAAAGCAGTGAAACCATCTGATATGTAACAATGAGAGGAACCAGAATAAAAAAGGGTTAAAACAGGTTTAGAGTGCACCATGATCTTACCTGACACCACCTCTCCAGAAGTTTGGGCCTCTTGAGCTGTCAAGTTGTAGGCTCGTCCCCTTCCACGACCTGCTATTGTTCTGCCTCCCCTTGAAGCTGGGCGAAAAACTCGTTGTGGTGGAGGGAGAGGGGTCCTCTTAACCACTGGCCCTGGGTTCCTCTATCCAATGGTTACTTGAGGTGCCGGTAGGGTTCGATTCATCATACCAGTTCTCTTATGGGGATAACCTTCTATTGTGAGATCACCAGATCCACACACCAGGCATAATCTATTTACTCTACGGCACTCCTTCTGTGTATGGCCTGTCTTCTGGCAATAATCACATAAAAGAAGTGATTGAGTTATCTGAAGAGGGGCTAATCGAAATGGTCTTCTAAACATTGGGGCTTTTGCAGATCTGACTGGACCTCCTCTGCCTAATTGCTGAAACGGCCTCTTCATGGCCTGGTTCCTTATCTGATCAAGATTTCTTTTCTTCAGTCCTCGCTCCACCTTTCGAGCTACAGTGAGAACCTGAGAATATATTTTCAGCTGTTGGGGAATCAAAAGGACTTGAATATCCATTTGTAAGCCCTGCTGAAATCTACTTGCCCGTTTCTCTTCGTCGGTTACCATATATGGAGCAAAACTACCCACCCTTAAGAACTCAGCAGCATATTCATCAACAGATCGATTCCATTGTTGAAGTCGGATGAACTGCTCTTTCATCTCCTTCTGAACTGTGGTAGGGAAGAATCTATCATAAAAGCTCTTAGAGAACTGGTCCCAAGTGATGGGTTTACCCAGTCTCGCTTCTTCAGCTAGCCACCAAGTTCTACCCACATCCTTTAGTTGGATCTTGGCGACCTCTACCTGATCTTCCTCTGGAATCCATGCTGCCTTCAAGAGATCTGTGGTGTTGATTAGCCATTGCTCAGCAACTAGTGGTCTCTCCCCCCTGTAAATATTGTTTGTTGCAACCGCCTGAAGTCTGACACGTTACCCGGTCTCCGTTCCTGAGGAGCTGTTATCAATCCTTGCCGAAGGAGTTCTGTCTGCCTTTGTTGATTCTCCACCATATTTTAGATTACTCTTAGAATATCTGCATTTTTTCCTACGGGTCTGTCTTGTGATTGCCCGGAATCGTTACGTCCCGTCCTTCTATCCATATCTATGTTGGTAAAAAAATGTCTGGAAGGAGGAGTGAAAGTGATTAGTCTCATATATTGCATTTATATTGTCACCTTACCATACTTTTTAGCTAATAAATCCTATTAATAAGTGTTCTTTTTCTTTGTTAAATGTAGGCCCAAGTGCTAAAGAAAGAAAAGAGAAACAAGCCCAAAAGCCCACCAAATTCTGATTTAATTCAGAATAAATTCGAAATGAATGAATCAGCGCAAAATCTTGGCATATCAAGAGGCTGAGAAGAATCCTCCCTGAATCAAGCGGTTGAACCCACACAATCAAAAGCTGTTTCGTCAAAGTTTGGAGCAGAACAAGAAAACCAGCAGAAGATACAGGCAAATCACCAAACCAGGAGATCCCCCCCTTTGGGTGTGGCCACCTGGCCACACCAGGGCCGCAAAAACACGGCCCAGCCGCGTTTTCGCGGCTTGTTGGAGGTTGTTGGGGGAGCGTTTGCTCCCCCAATCTTCCCGGATCCTCCCTTTTTGGTTTTTCCCTATAAATACTGGTTTCAGCAAAGAAAAAGGGAGCGAAGACTAGGATTAGAATTTTTATTCATTTTCTAAGGATCATTGTTAGCTAGCACAAAAGTTGTATTCTTATTTTTTAATTTATAGTCCAGTATCAAAACTTCTGAGAGAGAGGAATTGAGGGCTTGTACTTGAAGATTGAAGTGACATCAATACAAGAGTCGAGCAGCGTTTTCTTCTACTTGAAGCATGATATGGTTTGCATTATTTTTATGCTTTCTTCTTCGTTTTCCATGGGCAACTAAAATGGTTTTCTGAGCTCGCTATTGTAACTCTCTCTTATTCTTCTTCTTTTCTATTTTTAAAAGAAAAAGACCCAATGAATCATTTGTATGCCTTACTTAAAGCCTTTCTTTTTGAAAGTGTTCTTGAAGGTACATGAGGATGGGTTTGGATTGTTAAACTCTCACTTCTTTCATGAACGTCTTTTGAATTGTTTTTACTTCATTCTTACTTCTTCGTGCTTGATGATTTAATATTCAATTCTAAACGATTTCTCGAAGAAAAGACTAAACTCTTCCAACCATCTTATGTGCTTTACTTCAAACTTTCTAAAAATCAACTTTAAGATTTGCCTATGATCACTTTGAGGCACTTAAGATTTTAATAGAAGAATGAACAATTGAGTAGTGAGATAGTGAGCTCAGATTTTCTTCATTATTATAATCAACAAAACAATCTTCGAACTTTTTAAATCACCTTCTCCAAAACCTTTTCTAAAGTTGCAATTTCTCATTTAATCATCTCTTTCTTTCCATTCTCTTTTCCAACAAACACAATTCTTTGTTTTTAAACGATTCACCGAAAAGCTTCCATCACATTCGTCCTCGTGGACATGACCCGTTAGCCACAAGCTACACGGTAAATTCTTAAACTCTTTGATTTTCCTTTCATTTTAGAAATCAATTTTTGGCGCCGTTGCTGGGAGGGAACGGTGTAGTTGTTTTCTAACAAGTTTTGTGTGTTGTTTCAGGGACTTGAAGATTTAGATCTAGCATTCAAGCTTTGCAAGAGAAGACTTGCAAATTCTGTGCCCCTACTCTCGAAAGTAGGAAACAGAATTTCAAGAAATTGCATTGCAAAACTGAAAAATTCATTGGACTACTAAAAACTCTTTTTTGTAGGACATATTGCTCGCAAAAATTTAAGTTTTTGTATGTTATATTTGTGCTATTTCTGCTATCCACCATCCCTGTTTTAAGCCAACAGTAAAACACTTATTGAAAAGTTTAAAAATTGATTAGACGTTTGCATTTTAGGCACGAGTCTTTTCAATTCATTTACTTTACTGTTGAAGAGTGCTGGAGCAAGGTACGTACGCATTGCATTCAGAATAGGACTCATCTCTTGGTTGATTTATATCGCTTTGAGTGAATCTTATTTATCTTGTACACTTGCACAAAATTGATTTTAAGGGCAACACCCAATAACAAGATAAGGTGACGATTTAATCACCCTTCCTTGACCCAAAAAATCAGATTCCAAGCACTCATAAACCTAAGCCTAAGTAAAATCTGATAGACGTTGGCCTTAGGGACATCTCAAACTCACTAGGAAATTATCTTAAAGAGGGAAGGTGTTGGAAATTGACTCCTGCCAAATCAGTGTTTAGGAAGGGGATTGAGGGCCGAAAGCCCGAAGATTGGTGGTTACTTAATTAAGAAACGTCTTTGACGGATAACCTCCCACCAATCTTGCCTTGACCTGGCTGATTAGCTTATGGTCAAAGTCTATATTCTACCTCCTGTGGACAATCAACCAGTTAGGAGTTGTCTAGGTCGAGGTTACCTTAGACTAGGCTTGGTTGATTACTATTGTTGACTGTTGGTAAACTTCTTTGTGATTGTGATTGTGTTTGTGTATGCAAGTGTGGTCGAGAGACCCTAATTCATCTATGTTGACTAGAAACACCTCACCACCCAAGTTTGAACCAAGACCAGATCCGGTAATGGCTCAATCAACATCACTGCAGGATAGGTTCTACCCCATTAGAACCTCACTTCCATCTTACATTCTACTTCCATCGGTTGGTGATTGTAGTTCATTTTTGCATCATCTTCCACCTCTTTACCATGCATAAATATCAATAAAAATCTGTTTTTTATTCCTTTTCTCTCTATTTTTGCAGGTCCATATTTTAATGGAGAGAGGCCCACAAATCCATGCATTTATCAAGAATAAAAGGGGATTAATTCAAAGCCCAAAGAGAGCCCAAGTGTTGAGCCCAGGATCTGGAATCATCCACGCATCCAGTCAGCAATCTAGAAGATCCACGTGGCCAACAACCTGTAACAAACTCGCAACAGAAATCGCTGGCGCAACGGCCAAGATTCTGTCGAGAAAACGCGGCTCTGGCCGCGTTTCCGAGGCAGGAATCTGGCCGTTGAGCCAGTGATTGATCCCTAGCTGTCTGATTCTGGAGCCTTCTTCTTCTGAGGCCTATAAATAAACCATCAGGGCCAGTGCAAAGGAGATGAGAGAATAGAGGAAAGAGCTTGTAATTTGTAGGTTTTTCTCTAGTTTTATTGCTCTTAGTCTTCTTCTTCCTCCTAGAAATTCTGCAAGAGAGAGATAGTGAGAGAGTGAAAGCTTGTAATCAAGGGGTGACAACTTGAAGCAAAGCAAGGATTAATCCAATCTACTTTCTCTTCTTTTGCAATTTCTAGCGCTTTTCATTACTTGCTTTATTTCATTCAAGCTTTACTTTCATTGCATAATGTCTTGTTGTTTTCTTTCTCTTGTAATGGCTAGCTAACTTCTTCTAACATGACTAGCTAACAACTAATCTTGCTAACTTCTAACTCTTGGGGGTGAATGCTAATTCTTAATCTTGCAAATGTTGAGTCTTTTTCATCCCCGATGGGTTACTTTCATTCTTGGCAATCTCTTGTTGTAATTCTCCATATGATTCATGTGTGCCTCATTTAGAGCCTTGTCTTAGAACAAGTGCCTTGATGGAACATGGAGATGGAACACCAAACATATGCTATTTGTTGTACAACTTTATTACTTCAATGCTAACTTGTTGTATGGCCTTGAATGTCTAATGAATTTTGTATTTTCTTCCTTAGCATCCCTTGAGTGACACTCCCCGATTCCACCATGAAATTCTATCTTGAGAGCCGATGAAATCAATGAGGCTACAAGACAAGTCCAAGATGATCACCCATCCATCAAAGGGGAAAGTAACTTGACCAACAAGCAAGACAAACACTTGCCGATGAATCAACATGAGGCATGCTTCACCCTAACGGAGATTAGTAAGTTAGCAAGTTAGTAAGGTTAGCTAGTCATGGCTTTTTCCATTCTAAAAGTCTTTTGCAAGTTTTCTCTACTTTAGTTTTCTTCCTAAAAGCAATTCTTGTTTTCAAATTCTTTTCATTCTCTTTTCATCGTTTTACTTTCATGTACAAAACCACAACCAATTCTTTCATCTATTTTCCCATGTCTTTTTCATTCTTTTGAAACAAAGAAGAACTTTCGTTTGTCTTTCTTCAACATCAAACCGTAAAGCTTCCATCGTGAGCTCTCCTTGTGGATTCGACCCGTATAGCTTATGCTACTATGGTGATTTGGAAAGGAGTACATTACATATTGTGAATACATTTTGGAGTAATCAAGCACCTAAGGTTGACTCTAAACCTTCTCTCTTTTGTTAAATATCTGTGCGAATTATACTCCGCTACTACTCCTCTTTTTCCTTATCAAATTTTTGGCGCCGTTGCCGGGGAGAGCAACGGTTTTGATTCAATTGAAGAACTAAACGAACTTTCTTCTCTGTTGCAGGTTACAGGTGAAGAAACAGGAAACCTAGCATTGCAGTGACATATAAGTGGCCCTGGGCCTCTGCTCTAGAAAGCAGCGACCAGTTGCCCTCTGATTTGCCGCGATTCCACGGCCAAAGCCGTGGATCCGCGGCAAAGAAGAGTGAACTACTCACAATTTTCTGCAGGGTTGCTTACTCTGCAAAATAACAGCTGCTGCAATACTTAATTCTTGTATGCTTCACCATATTCCTGCTAATAATCAACAGTAAAATATTGGTTGCAAAGTTAAAAATTGATTAGACGTTTGCATTTCTAGGCACGTGTCTTTTCAATTCATTTACTTTACTGTTGAAGAGTGCTGGAGCAAGGTACGTGCGCATTGCATTTTGGTTAGGACTCACTTCTTGGTTGATTTATATCGCTTTGAGTGAACCTTGTTTGCTTATATCGTACACTTGCACAAAATCGATTTTAAGGGCATTACCCAATAAATAAGATAAGGTGGGGATTTCATCACCCTTTCCTTAGCCCAAAAACCACCATCCCAGCACTCACAATCCCAAGCCTTTTAATAAAATCTGATAGACGTTGGCCCTAGGGACATCCAGACTCAGTAGGAGATCGGCTGAAGTTGGAAATTGATTTTGATTCATACTCCGGTGAAATCAGTGTTTAAGGCTGGGGATTAAGAGGTTAAGCCTCGAAGATACCGTGGTTTGGCGTAATTAAGGCTCGTTGCTTACGCACGGATACCTCCCACCGTATTTTGCCCCTACCTGGCTGATTAGCTGTGGTCTGATTCAAGCAACAACCTTCTTTAGTTCATCGAACAGTTAGGAGTCGTCTAGGTCCAGGTACCCTAGATAGCTTGAGATTGATTTTTTCTTTTATTGTTTGTTATTTTCATTTTTTCTTTTCGCTGGTGTGATCGGTGAACGTTGTTTGTGATTGTACATGCAAGAGTGGTTCCGGGATCCAGATTCTGCAAGACTTGTTAGAATTTCTACACTTGCACCAACACCACAACTTCACACAATGGAAAACAACGTTTCGCTTCAAGACAGATTCTATCCGATTCGCACCTCCCTTCCATCATGCATTCTTCTCCCTGTTACCAATGGAAATCATTTTGAGCTGAAACCACAATTCATCAATACACTTCCACGATTTCATGGTTTAGAGTCTGAGGACGCGTACTTCTTCATTCGAGAGTTTGAAGAAGTATGTGTAATGATGAGAATTTCCCAATTGACTGAGGATGCTGTTAGGTTAAGGTTCATACCTTTTGCGCTAAAGGACTTAGCTAAGAAATGGCTTTACAATCTTCCCGCCAGTTCGATATCTTCAAGGGATGATTTTGTAAAAATATTTCTTAAGAAATTTTATCCCATTCATAAGACAGCCCTCATGAGAAAGAACATCATGCAATTCAAGCAGGAATCACACGAACCCTTCTGGAAATATTTTGAGCGTTTCAAAGACCTTTTAGCCTTATGTCCTCATCACGGCATAGAGAAATGGCGTCAGTGCCAAATTATCTATGACGGACTTGATTATCAAACGAAACACTCCTTGAATCCATGTGCCAAGGGGAATTTTTGAAGAAAGATGAGAATCAAGGGTGGGATCTCTTTGAAGCCCTAGCTGAGAAAACCATTCAGTGGGAGTCATGCTCAGATAAACCCACTCCCACTACTTTCAGAACCGTATGCATTCCATAGAATCCTCTATAGCTGCTGAAGCCAAGATCACACAATTAATAAAGAGGATAGAACTGCTTGAATCACGGGAACATTCTGCTGTTAATCAGGTCAACCCATCACCTATGGTCAAACCTGGTTGCACCTTTTGCCATGACCTCAACCATGTCTTCGAGGAGTGTCCTATATACCAGTCTCAATCATATCAGGAGAATACGAATGCCACTTTCATCAGACCCAATCACAATCCACACTCCAGTACATACAACCCGGGATGGCGAAACCATCCAAATCTTTCGTGGAGTCAGTCTGGTCCTGAGCAACATAGGCCACCATTTCCAAATCAGTATAATGCTCAGTCTCACCCACACAGTTTCAATCATAATTCACCGAATTTTCATCCATATCAAAGTCCACCACAATCACAATCCTATCAGAGCCCACCACACTACCAAACACACTTCCAGTCTCAATATCACCACATCCACCCCAGAATGATTCACTATCAAGGTTAGAAAAGATGATAGAAACCCTAACAAAGATCCATCAACAGGATATGACCAAAGAACAGGCCCAGATTGGACAACTGACTATTCTTTCAATAATACACAAAAAGGAATGTTTCCAAGTCAGCCAATGCCCAATCCCAAAAATCACTTCCCTTTGCATGAAGTGGAAGACATGGGCCCCAGTCATTGCAACGCTATTCATATCCTGAGATCTGGCAAACAGGTAGACAATTGGGTTTCTACTCAACCATCCCATCCAGTTCCAAAACCATCCCCTCCAGTTCCAAAGTCAACACCTCCAGTTCCAGTACAACCAACTTCTGACAATCCATCTTCTAGTTCTAAGCCATCAAAAGCTAAGGGAAAAGAGAAAGTCGATGAGCAACCTTATATAAGCCTAAGGCACCATTTCCAAATAGGCTTACAAATCACAAGTTGAATGCTCATATGGAGAAGATACGAGAAATGTTTAACAAGGTTCAAATCAATGTCCCTCTTCTTGATGCCATACAACAAGTGCCATCATATGCAAAATTCTTAAAGGAAATGTGCACCAAGAAGAGGAAAACACAAGTCCCTAAGAAAGTCTTCCTAGCATCCCACATCAGCAAGTTGTTCACTGGGCCCATTCCTGTCAAATACAAGGACCCAGGGAGCCCGACCATACCTTGCGTCATAGGACAGACTACCATCAATAGGGCACTGCTTGATTTGGGGGCCAGTATCAATCTCCTGTCTTTTTCTGTGTATCAACAATTAGGGTTAAGTGATCTCCGCCCGACCCAGATGACGATACAACTGGCTGATCGCTCTGTCAAGAGACCTAAGGGGGAAATTCATGATGTCGTTGTCAGAGTTGGGGAGTTCATTTACCCTGTGGATTTTGTAGTTCTTGAGACACAACCTGTGTCTAATACCAATCATAGGACTCAGACTCCTGTCATCTTGGGACGACCATTCTTAGCTACTGCAAATGCCATCATCAATTATAGGAATGGGTCAATGAGGATAACTTTTGGGGATATGACGAGAGAATTGAATGTCTTCAGCATGCAACCTCATAAGATTAAAGATCAAACATTCGAGGTTAATTTTGTCAGAAACAATTTGAGGAAACAAGAAAAGATGAGTTGCAAGTTTGCGATTCTCTTGAAGTGAAAGATTCTGTTATCCGAGTACCCTTTCAAAAGGGGAAAGTTGATTTGGATATCTTCACTTTCAGTGAGCCAACTATGAATGTATCCCATGAAGATATGATTCAAGAACCTCCAATTGATATAACTTTTGAAGACCTCTTCGCTGATGAAATCATGTGTCTGGATGAGCCAACCCGGGGTCGGTTAACTACTTGTACAACTCTGAAGGAAAATATTGACCTCAGTTTTGAAGAGTTGTATGGAGAAGAGCTGGAATTTCTTAATACTGGGAGTGAAGAAGTTCAGAGTGAAAAATGTGGTGATGAAGAAATTTTCAGTAAACCTTGTGGTGAAATAAGGATGAAGAACAAAGAAAAATTGAAACTGGAAATGCCTATGGCTCAGAAAATAATTGCATTCGTTTCCCAACTGAGCCCACGCAAACAAACACACTGGAACGACGGGAAACGGGCTAGAGGGAAACGACCAAAGAAAGCCTAGGCAATGGACACACCTGTAAATAGTTTTTGTACACTTTTGTAAATAAACAAAATAAATATATAATAATAATAATAATAAAGGTCCTAGGGACTTTTGTGCAAATTCCTTTAAAAGAGTTCTACCACTTTCAAAATTCAAATCTCCCAAGTCCCTAGGTTTCTCCATAACTCTTTTTCCTAGGGTCAAACTCCTTTTTCAAAACTTCAAATCCCTAGGTTGTAAATATCTTTTTACCTAGGGATAAAAGTGGAACTCTCATTTTTTTCCCTCCCTATAAATACTCTCTCTACCCTACCCCTCCTCCCTCAAACGAAAACGTCATCTCAGATCTGAAATCCCACTCAAAGCGCCGCCTTCTGCAACTTTTTCGCTCCACTGCTTCAACCAGAAAGCCGCGACTCCGCGACCCAGGCCGCGCATCCGCGGCAAACCTGACTTTTCTGGCGCAGCGCCAAGTTCTTCACCGATCGATTTCTTCCCCTGGTGGCCGATCTGCTGTCATATCTTCCCGAACCCATCTCCTTTGCCCTCTGCAAGACCGAGATTTGTTTCCCCCCACGAATTCCAGGGGCGGTTTGAATCTTGATCTCTCCAATTTTATTGCTTTAATCTTAGATTATTAGCATGGCACCTTTAATATTTGCTGAGAAAGACTATGGGAAAGTCTTGTATGACTCGAATGGATATGGCCATATGTTTCTAGATAAAATTAGGGCTTGGGTTTGGTATACGCTAGTGTACGACAACTCTGAGAACGATACATTTTATTGTCCCGAATTGGTGACAATGTTTTACACTCACATTGACCATGCATCTGTTGACACGCAAACATACCAATTTACTGTGCACATGCCCATGGGTGACTGGTTCATCACTCTTCCTCTTCTTGAGGAACACACAAATGTCCCCATTCATCAACAACACAGTGATCCCCTCCCACTGATCGATTATATGACACTCATGGGGGCTCGCTGCACTGAGCAGGACCGTGGGCTCAAGGCCAGCACTACCTTTAGGAACGTACACTGCGTTGGACGCTGGATCCAACGTAACATTTTAGGGCTGGACCACACGACTTCCTTCAACCGCCCGATGTTGCAAATAATCCACGATTTAATGACCAGGCAACACACGGTCTGCTTAAATAAGGTCATCTTCCACGCTATCATAGCTAACTCTTCACGCACTAGAGGTGCCAAACACTCTCACCCAATTCTGATCACGCGTCTGTGTAAGACTTTCCTACCGGACGCCGTATTCGATTCATTTGACCGAGTGTTTGTTGCACCTGAGCGACCCACCAGTTCTTATAATAGCTGTCTACACGCGGTTTGGACTCCTAGTGTCCAACCCGAAGATGTACCGGTGGAGTCCTCCTCTGAGGAGAGTCTTCAGGAGGAAGATGAACCTGAATTTTGGCGTCAGGAACCCCCAACCGATTCACGTGCCTTCATCTGGAAGGGCATGAAGAAATTTTTAGGGGGCAGGTCAGGCTTAGAAAGAAGGTGGAGGAGCAATCCTCGAGGTTGGACCGCATTGAGGCGGGCTCAGACAATCTCAGTCGGCTGGACCCAGCACCACCGCTGGTCCAAAGAGACGGAGGGAGTGATTTCATACCTTTTACCTATTTCATACATCTTTTTATCTTGCATACATTGAGGACAATGCATGAGATAGGTATGGGGGGTAGATTCTAACCTAGGATTTTTATTTTCTTTTTAGGCTTTTTATTTTTATTTCTAGGATTTTCATTTTCCTTTTAGGTTTTTTTTTTTTAGATTTTACCTTTCTTTGTAGATTTTTTATTTTCTTTTAGATTTTACTTTTTCTTTTAGAAAAAATAAAAATAAAAAAATAAAAAATAAAAAAATAAAAAAAAGGAAATTCTTGATCCATGTTTAAAGAATCAAAGCTTGACTTTAGGGATTAAGGAAGCTCTTAACTATGATTTCTAATTATAAGTTGAAAAGAGGAGTTTTGTTGGATTTTTAGGTTAAGTAAAAAGGGATAAGAAAGATTACTAGATTTTAATTCTTTCTTTAGAATATATACATTAAACATATTGAAGGATTAATCAAAGACTTTGTGACTTTATTTACATATATATAATAATAAAAATTAACAAAAAATGTGTATATATAAATAACTAAATAAATACTTAGCCACTAATTAAGCTGGTTAGCCGTGCCTCAAGAAGCATGGCAAGTCACGCCTAAAGGTGGTTAAGTCCTTAGTATTCATGGCCTTGTTTACTTGAGTCATCGAACCCGAGGGATGTTTTCTCATCTGGTGCTCTAAGACTGACTGGCTTGGGAGTCATCGGTAAGAGGCTCGTTACAAGGGTAAATTAGAAAGCCTAAGGAATCTAAGAAAATGTAAATAAATAAAACTGTATATAAAAAAAGAAAAGAAAAATATATATATTGTTATATATATTAGTAAATAAATAAACTTAGTCTAAGAAAGATCCTTCATATTTATAGATGTATATATATTAGGATTGATGCAAAATCTAGTTTTTGATCTTTTCCTTAAAAACTTAACCTAAATTAAAAACAAAACTCTAAATAGACGCTTATAAGAGGAATGAAAAGTTTAGGGTAACCTGAAACCTATAACTCAAGTTAGAATCTTGAAAACATGGATCAAAATTTTCACTAACCCTTTTCTTTTTCTTTATGGATTTTGTGGGTGCAATCCGCTGAAAACCCTCAGGAGACAATACTCCTCCTCTAGGGTAACCTAGAGGTTTAACGGCTTGTTGCACGTGCTCAGTGCAATCGTATCACCTACAAAAGTGGTGTAATAATCTAGTTAGGATTTTTCTTTTCCTTTCTTTTTTTTTTGCTCGAGGACGAGCAAAAGCTAGGTATGGGGGTGTGATTGTAGTTCATTTTTGCATCATCTTCCACCTCTTTACCATGCATAAATATCAATAAAAATCTGTTTTTTATTCCTTTTCTCTCTATTTTTGCAGGTTCATATTTTAATGGAGAGAGGCCCAAAAATCCATGCATTTATCAAGAATAAAAGGGGATTAATTCAAAGCCCAAAAGAGAGCCCAAGTGTTGAGCCCAGGATCTGGAATCATCCACGCATCCAGTCAGCAATCTAGAAGATCCACGTGGCCAACAACCTGTAACAAACTCGCAACAGAAATCGCTGGCGCAACGGCCAAGATTCTGCCGCGAAAACGCGGCTCTGGCCGCATTTTCGCGGCAGGAATCTGGCCGTTGAACCAGCGATTTATCCCCAGCTGTCTGATTCTGGAGCCTTCTTCTTCTGAGGCCTATAAATAGACCATCAGGGCCAGTGCAAAGGAGAGGAGAGAATAGAGGAAAAAGCTTGTAATTTGTAGGTTTTTCTCTAGGTTTTTATTGCTCTTAGTCTTCTTCTTCCTCCTAGAAATTCTGCAAGAGAGAGATAGTGAGAGAGTGAAAGCTTGTAATCAAGGGGTGACAACTTGAAGCAAAGCAAGGATTAATCCAATCTACTTTCTCTTCTTTGCAATTTCTAGTGCTTTTCATTACTTGCTTTATTTCATTCAAGCTTTACTTTCATTGCATAATGTCTTGTTGTTTCTTTCTCTTGTAATGGCTAGCTAACTTCTTCTAACATGACTAGCTAACAACTAATCTTGCTAACTTCTAACTCTTGGGGGTGAATGCTAATTCTTAATCTTGCAAATGTTGAGTCTTTTTCATCCCCGATGGGTTACTTTCATTCTTGGCAATCTCTTGTTGTAATTCTTCATATGATTCATGTGTGCCTCATTTAGAGCCTTGTCTTAGAACAAGTGCCTTGATGGAACATGGAGATGGAACACCAAACATATGCTATTTGTTGTACAACTTTATTACTTCAATGCTAACTTGTTGTATGGCCTTGAATGTCTAATGAATTTTGTATCTTCTTCCTTAGCATCCCTTGAGTGACACTCCCCGATTCCACCATGAAATTCTATCTTGAGAGCCGATGAAATCAATGAGGCTACAAGACAAGTCCAAGATGATCACCCATCCATCAAAGGGGAAAGTAACTTGACCAACAAGCAAGACAAACACTTGCCGATGAATCAACATGAGGCATGCTTCACCCTAACGGAGATTAGTAAGTTAGCAAGTTAGTAAGGTTAGCTAGTCATGACTTTTTCCATTCTAAAAGTCTTTTGCAAGTTTTCTCTACTTTAGTTTTCTTCCTAAAAGCAATTCTTGTTTTCAAATTCTTTTCATTCTATTTTCATCGTTTTTACTTTCATGTACAAAATCACAACCAATTCTTTCACCTATTTTCCATGTCTTTTTCATTCTTTTGAAACAAAGAAGAACTTTCGTTTGTCTTTCTTCAACATCAAACCGTAAAGCTTCCATCGTGAGCTCTCCTTGTGGATTCGACCCGTATAGCTTATGCTACTACGGTGATTTGGAAAGGAGTACATTACATATTGTGAATACATTTTGGAGTAATCAAGCACCTAAGGTTGACTCTAAACCTTCTCTCTTTTGTTGAATATCTGTGCGAATTATACTCCGCTACTACTCCTCTTTTTCCTTATCAGTTGGTGAATACAATTTTGAGCTCAAGCCTCAATTCATCAACACACTCCCCAAATTTCATGGCTTAGAGTCCAAAGATGCCTACTTCTTCATAAGAGAATTTGAGGAAGTATGTCTAATGATGAAAATCCTACACCTTGTAGACGATGCTATTAGGTTGAGATTTGTCCCTTTCGCACTTAAGGACCTAGCAAAGAAGTGGCTCTACAGCTTAGCGGCCGGTTCTATCACATCCTGGGATGATTTCATCAAGGTTTTCTTGAAGAAATTCTATCCAATTCATAAAACCGCTCTCATTAGGAAGACGATCATGCAATTCAAGCAAGAATCTAGTGAACCGTTCTGGAGGTACTTTGAACGCTTTAAAGACCTCCTTGTCCAATGTCCACATCATGGAATAGAGAAATGGCGACAATGTCAAATTCATTATGATGGTTTAGACTATTCCACCAAACCCTCTTAGAAAGTATGTGCCAAGGGGTTTCTTGCAGAAAGATGAAAATGAAGGATGGGATTTGTATGAAAATCTAGCTAAGAAGACCATCCATGGGAACTGCTAGTGAGACCTCTAGGAATCCTAACTCCATCTCTTCAAAAGGAGGTCTCCATTCTATCGAATCATCCATCACTAATGAGGCTAAGTTAGCTAACCTGGCTAGAAGACTGAAAGCTCTAGAAATGAAAGAATCAAGTCCAGTCAATCAAGTCAGCCCGAACCAATTTCCAACCCCGGGCTGTACTTACTGTCAAGCCATGAATCATGTGTTCGAGGAATGCCCTGTGTTCAAGCTCAGCAACCTTACCATGAACCAATGAATGCGGCCTTTTCAAGGCCGAACAACAAACCTTATACACCAACGTACAATCCTGGCTGGAGAAATCACCCTAATTTCTCATGGAGCCAAAATAACTCTGACCATTCACGATCAAATCATGCTAGCCACTTCCATCATGGTAATAATTCTTCCAATCATCAACCCAACTTCTCCAATTTTCATAATAATTCTCCCAACCATCCACCTAACTTTTCACATTATCAACAGAACTTTCCCAACCATGCTCCACAATCCTCATTCCAGAATCCTCAACTAGAAAGGAGAATGACTGACTTTGAAAGAAACATAGAAAGATATATGAAAAATCAAGATTCTCTCATGCAAACGATCCAGAGGTTAGAGGTTCAAATGAGTCAACTAGCCACTCCACAGAATGAGAGACAGAAGGATACCTTACCTAGTCAGCCAATAACCAATCCGAGAAATTCTCAACAAGCTCATTTGGCTGAGGATAATTTATTAAATCAATGTAATGCAGTTCATACATTGAGGTCAGGAAAGAGAGTTGATAATCAAGTGTCAACACCGACCAATCCCATTCAGCACAACCACAATCAAGCATTCACCTCATCTAATCCAAATCCTTCCAATTCTAACGAATCTGAAAAAGATAAGTCCGCCAGTCAGATGCACCAGCCTATAGTACCATTTCCCAATAGGCTGAAAAACAACAAGAAAAATCCACACATGAACAAGATAATTGAGATATTTAACCAAGTGAAGATAAATGTGCCACTTCTTGATGCCATCCAACAAGTCCTTTCCTATGCTAAGTTTCTTAAGGACATGTGCACCAAAAGAGAAAGACTAATGTACCAAAAAAGGTCTTCTTAGCCACTAACATTAGTATGCTATTATCGGGTCCGATCCCTGTCAAGTATAAGGATTCAGGTAGTCCCACCATTGCCTGCACAATAGGACAAGCCGAGATTAGTCATGCACTTCTTGACTTGGGGGCAAGTATCAACTTGCTTCCATTCTCAGTTTATCAACAACCCGGGTTGGGCAATCTTAGTCCAGCTTGAGTCACCATCCAACTAGCTGACCGTTCTGTAAAAGTTTCAAAAGGGGAGATTAATGATGTCCTAATCCAGATAATTTACCCTGTCGATTTCATAGTTCTGGAGACACAACCTGTGTCCAACTCCAATCATAGGGCTTAAACTCCTGTTATCCTAGGGCGACCATTCCTTACTACTGCTAATGCCATCATCAATTGTAGGAATGGGTCTATGAGATTAACCTTTAGGGACATGACTAGAGAAGTCAATGTCTTCAATTTAGGAAAACAACCCCGCGATATCGAGGACCAAACATTTGAAGTCAACCTAATTGAGAACTTGACAAGTGAACATGGAGAAGAATTGGTATTAGAAACAGAGTGTGACTTCGGATTAGAGTTTGACGACCTTAATCTTAATCAGGTTATAGATTCTGCTGTGAATTGGGCCTCGCACCCTATTTCACCAATAATGGAGCCAACAGATTTGACTAGTCCTTCCAGTGAGCCTTCCTCTTCCTTAGAATTGAAAGTCATACCTGCGCATCTCAAGTACACCTATCTAGGCGAACAAGAAACCTTTCCTGTCATCATTGCCTCCCATTTAAATGACGGGGAGAAGAAGATTTGAAAGCTATTCTAAGAAAACATAGGGAAGCCATTGGGTGGACTATAACTATATCAAGGGATCAAATCCAACCATCGTTCAACATCGCATTCATCTCAATGAAAATGCCACCCCTAAAAGAGACCCGCAGCGTAGGTTAAACCCTATAATGCAAGAGGCTGTTCATGCTGAAATCATAAAACTTTTAGACAATGGGATAATTTATCCCATTTCTGATAGCCAATGGGTCAGTCCTGTCCATGCGGTTTCAAAGAAATCTGGTTTCACCATAGTGGAAAACGAAAATAAAGAGTTGGTCCAAACTCGACTTCCCACGAAGATCCGAGTTTGCATCGACTATAGGAAGCTGAATGCTGCAACTTGTAAGGACCATTTTCCACTTCCCTTCATTGATCAAATGCTTGAACGTTTGGCGGGTCACGAGTATTACTGTTTCTTGGACGGTTACTCAGGGTTTAATCAAATCCCTATTGCTCCTGAGGATCAAGAAAAGACTACATTCACATGTCCATTTGGGACATTTACTTATCGTCGAATGCCTTTCGGCTTATGCAATGCCCCAGCAACGTTTCAACGTTGCATGTTGAGTCTTTTCTCTGATATGGTAGAGCGATTCTTAGAGATCTTCATGGATGATTTCTCCATCTACGGAGATTCATTCACTCAATGTCTCCACCATTTAGAACTTATCCTCCAATGTTGTGCTGAGAAAAATCTGACACTGAATTGGGAGAAATGCCACTTCATGGTAAAACATGAAATTATCTTGGGTCATGAAATCTCCAAGAAAGGAATTAAAGTGGATAGAGCCAAAATCGAGGTTATTGCTAAGCTTCCCATGCCAAATGCGTTAAAGACATTAGATCCTTCTTAGGACACGCTGGTTTCTACCGAAGATTTATCAAGGATTTTAGCAAAATTGCTAGGTCCTTGACTAATCTGTTAGCTAAGGATGTGTCCTTCACTTTCGATACTGAATGCATAAACTCTTGGAGAAGCTTAAAAGAGAGCTTATTCTGCACCAATCATATCTGCACCGGATTGGTCTAAGCCGTTCAAAATCATGTACGATGCTTCCGATTTACCACAGGCACTGTCTTAGGACAACGCACTGATAACAAGCAGCATGTGATTTACTACTCTAGTAGGACTCTCAACGATGCTCAACTGAACTACACTACTATTGAGAAGGAATTCTTGGCAGTAGTGTTTGCCTTAGAGAAATTTTATCCCTACCTACTAGGGTCCAAAACCACCACTTTCATCGATCATTCTACGGTTAGGTACCATCATGATGAAGAAGGATGCCAAGGCCTGACTCATTCGTTGGATTTTCCTTCTTCAAGAATTTGATCTTGAGATTCAAGATAAGAAAGGCGTAGAAAATGTCGTTGCTGACCATCTCTCACGGATCCCTAATTCTCCATGCAACGAATTACCCATAAATGAGGATTTTCCTGATGAATATCTCTTAGCTATCTCTAGGGAACCTTGGTTTGCTGATATAGTGAATTATTTAGTCACAAACCAAACTCCGTCTCATTGGTCCAAAAATGATGTATACCGGTTCTTATCCAAGTCCGGTATTTCTTTTGGGAGGAACCGTATCTTTTCAAGTACTATTCTGAACAAATTATTAGGAGATGCATTCCCGATGAGAAGGTTAAGAGTGTTCTATCTTTTTGTCACGAACTTGCATGCGGTGGACACTTTGGTCCCCGCAAGACTGCTGAAAAAGTGCTACAAAGTGGGTTTATTGGCCCACTTTGTTCAAGGATACTTTATTTTTGCAAGACGTGCCCTAGATGCCAATAGTAGGAAGGATTTCAAAATGAAATATGATGCCCCTCAACCCAATTCTAGAAATAGAACTCTTTGATGTTTGGGGCATCGACTTTATGGGTCCATTTCCTAATTCAATTGGGAACCAATACATATTGGTTGCTGTGGATTATGTGTCCAAGTGGGTAGAAGTCATTCCTTGTAAAACTAATGATAACAAAGTTGTCATAAAGTTTTTGAAAGAGAACATTTTTTTCACTTCGAAACCCCTCATGCTATCATCAGTGATAATGGCACTCACTTTTGCAATAGATCTTTTGAAGCTCTTATGCGAAAGTATGCCATAACTCATAAGTTGTCCACACCTTATCATCCTCAAATCAGTGGGCAAGTTGAGGTTTCCAATAGACAAGTCAAGCTTATCTTGGAGAAAACTGTGAACCAAAACCGAAAGATTGGTCCATCAAACTTGTAGATGCTCTATGGGCCTACAGGACCGCTTTCAAAATGATTCTAGGAATGTCTCCTTATAGGTTAGTCTATGGCAAACCTTATCACTTGCCTGTTGAGTTAGAGCACCGAGCCTTATGGGCAATCAAGCAGTTGAATTTCGACTTGACTAAGGCCGGTGACATTCGAAAATTACAAATTTTTGAGTTAGAGGAATTGAGAAATGAGGCTATGAAAATGCTAGGATCACTAAAGATAGAGTCAAGATTTTCCATGATAAGCACATCATAAGAAAAACCTTTGTCCCTGGACAAAAAGTCTTACTCTATAATTCTAGGCTTCATCTTTTTTTAGGAAAACTGAAATCAAGATGGACTGGGCCATTTGTTGTAAAAACCGTGTTTCCACACGGTGCAGTTGAGATCAATGACACAAGAATGGAAATGACTTTAAGGTAAATGGTCAACGCCTTAAACCTTTCTTGGAATCGGTGCCGGTAAATGAAATGGCAATGGGTCTTTTTGACCCAGTGTATCGGTGACTTTCCTCCTTTCCATTTTATTTCATGCATTTATACATTTCTTTCATACAATGGGGACAATGCATGAGATAAGTGTGGGGAGGGTTCTAACATGACTGATATAAAAAAAAAGAAAAAATATATATAAAAAAGAGAAAAAAACTTTTTGAAGGGGTAGAACAATATTTTGATATATTTTTTGTAAGAAATTAAGTCAATTTTAAGGAATAGGAGAATCATAATTAGGATTTCTTACACTTGGTCAAAATAAGATAACTTGTTTGATTTTTAAGGTCAGGAAGAAAATTTGTGAAAGTATTTTAGTCTTGATATTTACCTTGATGACATATGCACACTAATACACTTACACACTTAGGGTTTAAAAACAGAGACTCTTATGTCTTATAAAAAATATATTATGAAAAAGAAAAAAATAAGTCTAATTATTAATTAGCTAGGTGCTTTGGCCTAAGCAAGCCTTAGTATTTATGCAAACGATAATTAGATAAGTTAAAAAAAAATGTGTATATAAATCCTCTGATTAAGCTGGGTATTTATGCCTCATGAAGTATAAGTATTCACGCCTAAAAGGGTACATCTTATAAATAAAACCTTAGTTTCGTGGCCTTATCTGCTCGAGTGTTTAAGTCCTTAGGGGTGTTTTCTCACCTGGTGCCCTAAAACTGTCTGGTTGGGTGTCACCGACTGAATGCTCGTTACATGGGCAGATTAGAAAGCCTAATGAAATGTGAAATAAATTTCACCAAAAATAAATAAATATAAGGCATAGGAGTTAATATTAAAGAACCTTAGTCAACTTCACAGTCACGATGGTGCATACGACTCAGGGTAAATTAATAGACTAGATGAGAAGTACAATCTGACTCCTTACTTTAATTGATGACATGTTTTTGAATAGAGACTAAGTTTAGGAATGAAAATTTGATATTCCTATAACTTATAGATTACTTAAACTCTCACAAATATACTTCAAATTTTTCTCCTTTAAAAATGCTTTTCGAAAATACTAACCTTTTTTCTCTTTCTTTATGGATTTTGTAGGTGTAATCTACTGAAAACCCTCACGAGACAAAATTCGTCCTCTAGGGTAACCTAGAGGTTTAACGTCTTGTTGCACATGCTCAGTGCAATCAAGTGACTTGCGAAAGTGGTCTAATAATTGATTAGAATTAGTCTGATGTTTTGCTCGAGGGCGAGCAAAAGATAAGTATGGGGGTGTGATTAGTCACATATATTGCATTTATATTCACCTTACCATACTTTTTAGCTAATAAATCCTATTAATAAGTCTTCTTTTTCTTTGTTAAATGTAAGCCCAAGTGCTAAAAGAAAGAAAAGAGAAACAAGCCAAAAGCCCACCAAATTCTGATTTAATTCAGAATAAATTCGAAATAAAGGAATCAGGGCAAAATCTTGGCATATCAAGAGGTGAGAAGAATCCTCCCTGAATCAAGCGGTTGAACCCACACAATCAAAGGCTGTTTCGTCAAAGTTTGGAGCAGAAACAAGAAAACCAGCAGAATACGGGCAAATCACCAAACCGGGAGATCCCTCCTTTGGTGTGGCCACCTGGCCACACCAGGGCCACGGAAATGCGGCCCTAGCTGCGTTTTCGTGGCTTGTTGGAGGTTTTGGGGGAGCGTTTGCTCCCCCAATCTTCCCGGGATCCTCCCCTTTTGGTTTTTCCCTATAAATACTGGTTTCAGCAAAGAAAAGGAAGCGAAGACTAGGATTAGAATTTTGTTCATTTCTAAGGATTTAGGTTCATTGTTAGCTAGCACAAAAGTTGTATTCTTATTTTTTAATTTGTAATCCAGTATCAAAACTTGTGAGAGAGAGGAATTGAGGGCTTGTACTTAAAGATTGAAGTGACATCAATACAAGAGTCGAGCAGCGTTTTCTTCCACTTGTAGTACGGTATGGTTTGCATTATTTCTATGCTTTCTTCTTTGTTTTTCCATGGGCAACTAAAACGGTTTTCTGGGCTCGCTATTGTAACTCTCTCTTGTTCTTCTTCTCTTCTGTTTTAAAAGAAAAAGACCCAATGAATCATTTGTATGCCTTACTTAAAGCCTTCTTTTTGAAAGTGTTCTTGAAGGCACATGAGGATGGGTTTGGATTGTTAAACTCTCACTTCTTTCATGAACGTCTCTTGAATTGTTTTTACTTCATTCTTACTTCTTCACGCTTGATGATTTAATATTCAATTCTAAACGATTTCTCGAAGAAAAGACTAAACTCTTCCAGCCATCTTATGTGCTTTACTTCAAACTTTCTAAAAATCAACTTTAAGTTTTGCCTATGATCACTTTGAGGCACTTAAGATTTTAATAGAAGAATGAAACAATTGAGTAGTGAGATAGTGAGCCCAGATTTTCTTCATTATTATAATCACAAAATAATCTTCGAACTTCTTAATCACTTTCTCTAAAACTTTTTCTAAAGTTGCAATTTCTCATTTAATCATCTCTTTCTTTCCATTCTCTTTTCCAAAAAAACAAACACAATTCTTTGTTTTAACGATCACCGAAAAGCTTCCATCGCATTCCTCCTCGTGGACACGACCCGTTAGCCACAAGCTACACGGTAAATTCTTAACTCTTTGATTGTCCTTTCATTTTAGCAATCAGAAAGCAAAGGTAGAGGGACTTTAGGAATCAGGGAAAGGCGTACCAGGAAGGAATGGATAACTTTGTATATTGTAGTTGGAATGTATAACCGAAACTCATGTATTCCCATACAATTAAGATCCTATTAATTTGTTGTTGGTTGTACTGCAGGTATGAGAGCCTGGGCTCTGATACCACCCTGTAACGCCCCACCCTGATGGATACGGAGATGCTACTGCGACGTATATGCGTAGGTCAGAAATACCCTCACGTATATAGGCTAAGCATCAATACAAGCAAGAAAAAGAGTACGAAAGTGCGCAACATATATATATATTCCAATATAAGGATTACAAAGTTATCACAGAGCGTGATATATTAGTACATATACATTATATCACAGCCAGGTACCAACGTAAGAATTACAATTTGTACAGTAAAAAGGTGCTCACGAGCTGAGAGGAAGTCCCCTGAGCTTGCAGAAAGATTTTCGAAACAGAAGGAGTTAGGACTAGTCAGCCTGCACTGAGAGGTAAGTTTGATCTTCGGTAGAGGGCTTCACTTCAATCCAAGATTCAGAACCTGAACATGCAAGTCCAGGGGAGTCAGAAACTCCCCAACAGATATTCAGGTGAATGTCAAGTGTCGTACAGAGATAAGTATATGTGTGTTGATATAACCAAACAGTAATAAGCATCAAGAACTGTGTCGAGTGTACATGTATAATAAGCATGCGATGGAGACATAAAATAAAAATGATAAGACTTGAATAAATCTTTTGTTACTATTTTGATATTTATACTGATTACTCATTCTACCTATATGTCTAGGTATGTGTAATAGCGTCCCATCACACATACATCCACATATGAGTAAATCAAGACTTATTGAAACCAACGGAGGTATCAACGAACAATGTTTACAGTGGGTCCCGTGCATGCCCGGCACCACGGTCCATGTTCCGTTGCTGGTGCTCAGAACCGGCCGCAACGATTACAGGAGGGTCTTATAGAATGCCTTAATCAAGATGGTACCAGGAAGGAGGAGCCAGCACTCCCCTCGTCGCCTGGAGGCCCACAGGTCCGACCGAAAGTTTTAGTTGCACAACATACCTAGTACTACTGTAAATACGAACATATATTGATAGCTGTAAGTCTCCCCGCACCCGATGCAAGTTGTCCCTTTTTATAGTTTATTATGTAATTATCATTTTACGGGAAAAGTAAGTGCATGACAAGATCAGAATTTCAGGAGTTCAAGAGTACATGATTACTATAAATTCAAGTCACTGTATATAATACAGGATAACATGTACAGAGTGTAAGTACACCTAGAGGGGGGTGAATAGGTGTATGACTAATCTAATGACAAATATGTGGAATTAAAAACAAATTGCAACACACTTAGTGTAACCAAAGAGTGTAACCGAATTCCCAGTGAAGGGCTCTGGACTATCTCCTCTAATTCCTCTAAATTAGATTGAGGTGCTATATGAAGCTCTCTTGGTTTAACACAAGTGAGGCACACAAACAAACCCAAGCATATATATGATATGGACAATATGATGCCATGCACAATATAAGAGAGAGAGTTAGAGATATTAGATTAAACGCAAAAACTAAGATATGTTTCGAGGTTCGAGCCACTGTTCTACGTCCCAACCTTCACACAGAAGGATTTCCACTATATCGTCCACACAGGACTTCCCACACAGAGAACCTCCACTGAGGATTTGGGTAATACAAATGAGGAGTACACAACTCCTCTCTCCAACAAATACAACCTCTTCACAAGAGGCAAGGCACAACAACTATCACCTCTACACTTAGAGGGATGGGCACTTAGCCAAACAGCAATCACCTCACACTTGAGAGATAACGCTCAAAGCCAACTCTCCAACAATCACCTCTTTACAAAGAGGGATATCAACCAAATCAAACTCCTCCACAATCACCTCTCACTAGAGGGATAACACAAAGCAAAGAAAGATTATAACTCTTGGTGGTCTCAACAACCACAAACCAATATTCCTCACAAACAAGATCCTAATAGATAGGATAGATAGATAGCTCAAGTTTGAGAAAACAAAAGTGTTTGAAATAAGGAAAAATACTTGGGAAAATCTCTAAATAGATATTGAAATCAAGACCAAAAACTAATTCCTAAAAGACTCTCTTTTCTTTGAATTTTCCAACACTTTAAAAACAAATAAAGAATAAATCTTTTTGGCACAAAAACTTTTTTAGAAACTTCCTGAAAGATAGAAAATTTTCTCTTGAAATTCTTGGTGAAATCAGCCAAGGAGGGCTATTTATAACCCTCCAAGAAATCTGCCCGTTGGCAACAAGAAAGGTCAGAAATGACCTTCCGGTCGACTGGCGGTCGACCGGCCAACGATCATTTTTATGACCATTGAGCCACCGGTCGACCGCCGGTCGACTGAGACCTAAAAACAGATAGCAGAGCTCTCTGCCGGTGGACCAGGCGGTCACTATGGCCATTTCCAGAGAGCAGAGCTCTCTGGCGGTCGACTGACCCGGTCGCCGGCCTTCCAGCCAAAACAACCGTGTATGTTTGTGCACATCGGTCGACTGGACCGGTCAACCAACTTCTGCCTCGGTCGACCGGCAGAAGGCTAGGTCAAACTATTTTAGGGATTAATACTTAGGTATTTTAACTTCCATAAAATCTCATAAAATCACATAATTTTACAAAAATAAGTTCTTTTAAGATCTTTAAAATACAAACATGTGTGACAAAAATTCAACACATATTATAAACTATTTGAACCATTTTTGTGATGTGGAAATTTTGCCTAAAACTAAAATCGGTATTTTCAAACTTGAATTTTTGAAATGGAAAACCGTTTTCTCCAAAACTCATGTAAATACAAAAACATGATATTGAAACAACTTCGAAGAAAATTGAATATGGATAGAATCCAATATACATATAAAGATATCTATCTATGTTTTTGACATAAATCTGAAATTGGTTAAACCAAAAACCAAAAACCAAACATTTAAATTGTGTGTGTATATGAACTTGAGCATATCAACACTATCTAACTTTACATAAGATATAAACTACTAAACAAAATAAACCGAGGTCTTCTTGTAGAACTCCTTCTCCAAGTCGACTCGATCCAAACACGATCTAATGAGCTTGACTCCAACCGAGTACTAGATGCGATCTACGCTCGAGCTCTTGAATCAACACGTGAAAGCTCTAAAACTCTTTTGTTGAAGCTAATCACCTGCTAATATCTTGATCAGATATATGAAACTAAATATTACAAGATTATTAGTAACTATAACTACATGAGTTAATCATCATCAAAACTAGAGTGAAGGGCCTCTGGGCCAACACAGGGTTCTCGTAAATGTTATAATCATAAGCCAAGTATTAATATGACAAGAGGCAGGTGACAGGTGACAACATGATGCATGTAAGCATGTCAAGAAAATAATACAATACAGGTCAACCCGACGAACGAGAAAATCCAAAAGAGAGCGAGAACACTCGCTAAAATCCTCAGAAACCCGTGAAATCTAGAAGATCATAACTCAGGTAACCAACGCGTCAACGCGTTCAATATCACAAATATTATATTAAAAGAGGAGGAGAGGAAAAGAACGGAAAGAAAGAAAATGAAGACGCGGGGTTGCAAACACGGGAGTCGCGTTATGCAGATGCTACAAACGCGGGGTTCGAGACCCGCGTTTAAGTCATACACAAAAAAGAACGTGGACACGGCATGAGCTCCGAGTTGCATTGATACAAAAATGCGAGGGTCACGTTAGATAGCAAAACGTGAAGATCGCGTTAAGAAATTGTTTGGACGCAGGGTTTAGCTTCGTATCTGTGGCAATTAACAAAGAGAAAGAGAGAGACAGGGAGATGGAGAGAGAGAGTGACGCAGGAAAGGAGGGAGTGAGAGAGACACAGGGAAGAAAAGGCAGGGAAGAAAAGGAAATAAAGAAAGAAGGAAATGAAAAAAGAAGGAAAGAAGGAAAGAAAGGAAGGAAAGAAAGAAAAGGGGAAAGGGGTGGCTAGCCGAGGTGTGGCCGGAGGTCACGGCGACGGCCGGAGGTGGCTGAAGGTGGCCGACATCAAAGCCCAAGCCCAAAAACCATGGGTGCAAGTCTAGTTGAAAATGAAGATTTGGAGTTTTAAAAAAGGGTTTCGGTGAGAGACGGATAGGTTCGTTGGAAAGAGCATGACGAGAAGAGAACTTGGTGTTGTTATTGGTGG
>JAVJIF010028795.1:0-97888 GCA_038442645.1 Agave tequilana | reverse complement strand
CGTTGGCGAGCGCGAACGCACCCCACGCCATTCACGGCGAGTTGCTCTATCCAACGACACTCTCCGCGGTCCCGGACGCCTCCGTCGGAGCCTCCATCGGTGCGCCGCAAGATGCCCCGAGGTTAGCTTTATTTACATGTATAATGGCATTTGTGTAATAATTGGAAAGTTATTAAATGTGTGTTTGTGTGTGTGCGTGAGTGCCTTTGGTTTTTGGATGCATGCATGGATGTAAATTACTTAATGTATAAGTATACTTATTAATTTGGATGTATGCATGTGTTTATGTATAATCATGTATATGTATACTTGTATATGTAAATATGTGGTGTACCCGTGAATATATGCACGTGAAGCGTATATGTATGGGTACATGAGTATGTGTGTTTATTTGTGTGTTCGGTGGCATGCTACAGTGATTCAGACCCATTCGGTGAGATCCGAACCAGCTACTGGAGACCCGGACCCGATTCAGGTTCGTGTCGTTCTGGACCCGACACACAGGAAATTCAAAGACCGATCTATGGGATGATCCGTAGATCAGTACCGGTTCGTACAGTGAAGACCAGATAGCGATTCGGTTCCGAAACCTCGTCATTTCATGTGAGTGTCTTACTTCCTTGATTAAATTTATTTAGTCATGTTGTGAGTGTTTGCTTTTGTCTCATTTTTCCTATTTACCGTTGTCTACATGTATTATGTTTTACTTTATCATTTCATGTGATTTCCTGCTATATTTTACCAGATTCATTACTTGTATTCGTTCATGAGATATGTATGATTGTTCACTTTAATCACCTAGTTGATATGAACTCGTACCAATGTCATGTTATGTGTTACTAGTTTGTCGTTGCTGGCTTAGACCTATTTTTGATATACCTTTAGGCTATGACTTGACTCGATCTATTGATTGGATAGATTAAGTACTTGGTTGAGCATTAGATATATATGAATTTTGTACTTGGACATTGAGATATTAGAGTTATATCATTTCATGAATAGATGATTACTGTTGCAGACTGGGACTAATTGTAAAGGGACTTGGACTGTACACTAGGTTGATCTTATGTTGGATTGGTTCGGGATTATGGTTTACGATCTACAATTTATCTGAACAATTATCAGACTTGATATTCCTCACTTGGTGAAAATTCAGTTAAGAATTTATTCGGGTATTTGAGGACATATTAGATGTGATCTTACTTACTAAAAGATTAGAGTTCTTGACGATTGGATGGTACATGGACTTATTCAGAGTTGGTCTGTGATTTGGACTAAACTTGAGTTATAGATGACATTGGATTTACTTCTTTATAATAGCCTGATCTGTATTAAGATAAGATGATATATTTCAAATAGAGTACTTTCCAGACTTGATATTCATTTATTGGTAATGATTTAAGTGATGATTCATTTGGGTATTGATGATGGACTTGTTATGATATAGGAGACTGGAATTCTTGATACATGGATCAGTGTATAGACTTAGTTAGAATTTGAATTGATCTGGGATTCATGTTATTTACATTGGAGATTGATCAGTAGTTAGATGTGACCATCTTAGTTGAGTTGTGATTTAGAATATCGATGACTAGGAGGAATGAGTTGAATACATACATTGCTTGGATTATTCTGTTCATGACAGTAGGTCATTACTCATCTTGGATATCTTGTTTTACCTGTAAAACTTGACTTACTATGCTTAATATATACCTGACAACTATCATGTTCATGTTACTGAATTTGCTGGGAAAATATTATTACACGGTAACCACACCCGCATGTTCATTTGTATATATTCCTGTTATACCGGTATCATGTTCCTTGATATTTTATACTCCTGTTATTCCGGTACCCTGACTTTCACATGTTGATATTGTTACCGCGACCACCACTGAGTCATCCCAGAGATTTAAGTAACATGTATACTGAATAATCTTGATAACTAAAACACGATAACAAACAACTTACACTGGGATTGGGGAGATTGATGGAGGAGACAGCGTCCGTATTTTGGGTGGACCTAGGATATAGGTTGCGCAGCCGAAAGAGGGTTCCACTGCAGGGTTCCCGTGGGGTGACTGGCACCCCGTCATGTTTTATTCCTGTTATACATGTTCTTGACTACCTGGCGGTAGGTCCTGGTTCAGCGCCAGGAGTCTGGGCCGTGGTCCCGGGTATGCACGGGACCCACCTAAAGCATGGACAATGTCTCCCACCGATCAGTTTCAATAACTTAAGGGCATCGATTGGCATGTGTGGTAGGCGTAGTATGGGATGCGTCTATTACATGTGACAATTGGTGTTCGCTGACATAATTAATAATAAACTGTTGATGTATTGTGACTGACTGTAATTACCTGATTGTATATCTATATATATCATTATGATAGACACATGATTGTAACCAGGACCAGATTACGTACTAGGTTAGTGATATTACTAGGATATACACCTAGACATCTGTTGTTTGTTACAGTTATTTTACTTGTCTTGTACCTGTACTCTTATTCTTTCTATTGTTATTCAGTTGCTTATGTATCATGTTATTTGATTATCTTATATCTGCAGTTATTCTTGTTATTACTTTATGCACATTGTTTCTTCCGCACGAGCTCTTTCCCCTTTACACACACACTCACCATGGTCGCGTTCTGACGACCCTAGATTTGCACGTCCAGATATTGGACGATTGTTCTAATGTGCAGGTGTTCGAGACTGTACGTCTTGCGAGGAACTGGACGCTCATTCTTCCGTTTCTGATATCCTCATCTCTTTTATATTTCTGCCATCTTTGATTCTACCTTTATCGCTTTCAGCTGCCATCTTCTTGTCATTATTCATCTGCTATCATTGTGTAGTCTTATATGTATTATTGCAGTGACCATTGATTATTATGCTTCTGATTTATAGCTTGATCAGGTTACATTTAGGCTTAGCGTGTATATGTGGGGTATTTTCCTTACGTATATACGTCGCCGACCTTCGTTGCGACTCCGCTCCCACGTATTTTGGAAAGCGGGGCGTGACAGGGTTTTCTTGGTATCAGAGCCTAGGTTTTCGACTTGCGATGTTGAATTTTGAATTTTGTTTCGCAAGAGAGACCTAGTTCTTACCTGTAACTTGAATAAGTTATACTTACACTGCAATATACATATAATATTCACATGATAATATTGACTCCATTTGGAATTGATCGTCCTCCCTTTGGTATTCCATTCTTGATTGTTGATATTCATGATTCCAACACTTCAATTAGAGTGATTTGGATGTCCATCTTGATTTCATCCTTCCTTCCTATTCATTCCTCCTGATTCTATCTCTTGAGATGGGTTACTCCATGTTGAAGCTAGTAGCAGAGATCAGAGCGCGCAGCGGAATCGTGGTGTCCCAACGAGGCAACGTGGAAGATTGTTGTGTCCTCTTTTGATCCTTATTTTTACTATTCCCTACCTTATTTGAATTTCGAGGACAAAATTTTATTAAGGTGGGTAGAATGTAATATCCCTAATCTAAAATACTGTATTTTTATTTTTCCTAAAGTATTTATCTTGATTTATACATTTTTATTAATCAACTTAATTTATTACTCTTTTCCTTGTGATTATTATTTTTATTAATAAATATGCGAATTACTTTGAGATAGTAAATAGTAATTTGGTTCTATATTTACCATTATTTATCATTGACATTTCTTCTGCTAACTATTATTATTATTTTATTTCTATTAGTTGTTAATATTATTAGTAGTTATTCCCATTATTATTATTATTCTTTTATTATGATTATTATTTATTGTTATTACCATTATTGATTGATATTATTGGTAGTGGATATTTCTATTATCATTTCGTTGTTAATTATTATTTATTATTTTTAGTAAGAGTTATTGAATTTATTATTAATACTATTTTGTATTTATTATTATTATGACTACTATTATTATAGTTGGTATGTTTATATTTTTAGTAGTAGCATTATTTCCTTTCTCTTGATTTTTATTCATGCCTTTCCCTGGATCCTATACCCATTACTCTTTTATTCCATGCCCATTTACCCATTGGTGATCCTATTCTCATTTACCTATTCGGATCCTAACCCGTTATCTAATCCTTTACCCAATATCCAATAACCCAATAACTCTACTATATAATCTTACCTAACCCTAAACCTAGTCATTAACCCTAACCTAATTCTCCTCCTTCCAACAATCCAGCCGCCAACAGAACCGCCCCCCTTTCCCCACTTCAAACCAGCAACGCTCGCCAGTGCGAGGTGTGTAAGCATGCATTTTCCTTCTCCCCTATTTATGCTGAGAATGCTCCTGCAAGGTTACCTTCAAGGAATTCTTGATCGGGATGGCAATGAAAGCGTGCCATGTGCTACAGTTCTTCCTTCGGCTTGCTTTCGTACTCTCTGTCTGGCTTCTTATAATACCCTTCATTACATTTTGGATATGGCGTTTGACATTTGTGAGGAGTTTTCGTGAAGCCCAGAGATTATTTTTGAGCCACGTTTCTGCACCTTTGATCCTTACAGATGTGCTTGCATGGGTAGGTTGCATACACATTTATATTTAAGTATACAATGCATGTGGGTGTGTACATGTGCTTTATTAATGTGTATGTTTTCTTGTGGGTTATTTTTCATGTGCGGCAAATCCTTACTCCGAACCATTTTCGGGCTCTCCGCGGGATGCCGTTGATCGACGTTGGCGAGCGCGAACGCACCCCACGCCATTCACGGCGAGTTGCTCTATCCAACGACACTCTCCGCGGTCCCGGACGCCTCCGTCGGAGCCTCCATCGGTGCGCCGCAAGATGCCCCGAGGTTAGCTTTATTTACATGTATAATGGCATTTGTGTAATAATTGGAAAGTTATTAAATGTGTGTGTTTGTGTGTGTGCGTGAGTGCCTTTGGTTTTTGGATGCATGCATGTGTATGCATGCATGGATGTAAATTACTTAATGTATAAGTATACTTATTAATTTGGATGTATGCATGTGTTTATGTAGAATCATGTATATGTATACTTGTATATGTAAATATGTGGGTGTACCCGTGAATATATGCACGTGAAGCGTATATGTATGGGTACATGAGTATGTGTGTTTATTTGTGTGTTCGGTGGCATGCTACAGTGATTCAGACCCATTCGGTGAGATCCGAACCAGCTACTGAAGACCCGGACCCGATTCAGGTTCGTGTCGTTCTGGACCCGACACACAGGAAATTCGAAGACCGATCTATGGGATGATCCGTAGATCGGTACCGGTTCGTGCAGTGAAGACCAGATAGCGATTCGGTTCCGAAACCTCGTCATTTCATGTGAGTGTCTTACTTCCTTGATTAAATTTTATTTAGTCATGTTGTGAGTGTTTGCTTTTGTCTCATTTTTCCTATTTACCGTTGTCTACATGTATTATGTTTTACTTTTATCATTTCATGTGATTTCCTGCTATATTTTACCAGATTCATTACTTGTATTCGTTCATGAGATATGTATGATTGTTCACTTTAATCACCTAGTTGATATGAACTCGTACCAATGTCATGTTATGTGTTACTAGTTTGTCGTTGCTGGCTTAGACCTATTTTTGATATACCTTTAGGCTATGACTTGACTCGATCTATTGATTGGATAGATTAAGTACTTGGTTGAGCATTAGATATATATGAATTTTGTACTTGGACATTGAGATATTAGAGTTATATCATTTCATGAATAGATGATTACTGTTGCAGACTGGGACTAATTGTAAAGGGACTTGGACTGTACACTAGGTTGATCTTATGTTGGATTGGTTCGGGATTATGGTTTACGATCTACAATTTATCTGAACAATTATCAGACTTGATATTCCTCACTTGGTGATAATTCAGTTAAGAATTTATTCGGGTATTTGAGGACATATTAGATGTGATCTTACTTTACTAAAAGATTAGAGTTCTTGACGATTGGATGGTACATGGACTTATTCAGAGTTGGTCTGTGATTTGGACTAAACTTGAGTTATAGATGACATTGGATTTACGTTCTTTATAATAGCCTGATCTGTATTAAGATAAGATGATATATTTCAAGTAGAGTACTTTCCAGACTTGATATTCATTTATTGGTAATGATTTAAGTGATGATTCATTTGGGTATTGATGATGGACTTGTTATGATATAGGAGACTGGATTTCTTGATACATGGATCAGTGTATAGACTTAGTTAGAATTTGAATTGATCTGGGATTCATGTTATTTACATTGGAGATTGATCAGTAGTTAGATGTGACCATCTTAGTTGAGTTGTGATTTAGAAATATCGATGACTAGGAGGAATGAGTTGAATACATACATTGCTTGGATTATTCTGTTCATGACAGTAGGTCATTACTCATCTTGGATATCTTATTTTACCTGTAAAACTTGACTTACTATGCTTAATATATACCTGACAACTATCATGTTCATGTTACTGAATTTGCTGGAAAAATATTATTACACGGTAACCACACCCGCATGTTCATTTGTATATATTCCTGTTATACCGGTATCATGTTCCTTGATATTTTATACTCCTGTTATTCCGGTACCCTGACTTTCACATGTTGATATTGTTACCGCGACCACCACTGAGTCATCCCAGAGATTTAAGTAACATGTATACTGAATAATCTTGATAACTAAAACATGATAACAAACAACTTGCACTGGGATTGGGGAGATTGATGGAGGAGACAGCGTCCGTATTTTGGGTGGACCTAGGATATAGGTTGCGCAGCCGAAAGAGGGTTCCACTGCAGGGTTCCCGTGGGGTGACTGGCACCCCGTCATGTTTTATTCCTGTTATACATGTTCTTGACTACCTGGCGGTAGGTCCTGGTTCAGCGCCAGGAGTCTGGGCCGTGGTCCCGGGTATGCACGGGACCCACCTAAAGCATGGACAATGTCTCCCACCGATCAGTTTCAATAACTTAAGGGCATCGATTGGCATGTGTGGTAGGCGTAGTATGGGATGCGTCTATTACATGTGACAATTGGTGTTCGCTGACATAATTAATAATAAACTGTTGATGTATTGTGACTGACTGTAATTACCTGATTGTATATATATATATCATTATGATAGACACATGATTGTAACCAGGACCAGATTATGTACTAGGTTAGTGATATTACTAGGATATACACCTAGACATCTGTTGTTTGTTACAGTTATTTTACTTGTCTTGTACCTGTACTCTTATTCTTGCTATTGTTATTCAGTTGCTTATGTATCATGTTATTTGATTATCTTATATCTGCAGTTATTCTTGTTATTACTTTATGCACATTGTTTCTTCCGCACGAGCTCTTTCCCCTTTACACACACACTCACCATGGTCGCGTTCTGACGACCCTGGATTTGCACGTCCAGATATTGGACGATTGTTCTAATGTGCAGGCTTTCGAGACTGTACGTCTTGCGAGGAACTGGA
The DNA here is from genome assembly GCA_038442645.1 of Agave tequilana. Taxonomy (NCBI): domain Eukaryota; kingdom Viridiplantae; phylum Streptophyta; class Magnoliopsida; order Asparagales; family Asparagaceae; genus Agave; species Agave tequilana. Next base: position 90,417 of record JAVJIF010028795.1, on the reverse strand, counting down.
CGCTCATTCTTCCGTTTCTGGTATCCTCATCTCTTTTATATTTCTGCCATCTTTGATTCTACCTTTATCGCTTTCAGCTGCCATCTTCTTGTCATTATTCATCTGCTATCATTGTGTAGTCTTATATGTATTATTGCAGTGACCATTGATTATTATGCTTCTGATTTATAGCTTGATCAGGTTACATTTAGGCTTAGCGTGTATATGTGGGGTATTTTCCTTACGTATATACGTCGCCGACCTTCGTTGCGACTCCGCTCCCACGTATTTTGGAAAGCGGGGCGTGACACCCATTCCTACAATTGATGATGGCATTAGCAGTAGCAAGGAATGGTCGACCTAGGATGACAGGAGTTTGAGCCCTATGATTGGAGTTGGACACAGGTTGTGTCTCCAGAACTATGAAATCGATAGGGTATATGAACTCTCCTACCCGGATCAGGACATCGTTAATCTCCCCTTTTAGAATTTTAACAGAACGGTCAGCCAGTTGGATGGTGACTCGAGTTGGACTAAGGTCACCCAACCCGAGTTGTTGATAAACAGAGAATGGAAGCAAGTGGATACTTGCCCCCAAGTCAAGAAGTGCACGACTAATCTCGGCTTGTCCTATTGTGCAGGCAATGGTAGGACTACCTGGATCTTTGTACTTGACAGGGATAGGACCCGAAAATAGTTCACTAATATTAGTGGCTAAGAAAACCTTCTTTGGAACATTAGTCTTTCTCTTCTTGGTGCACATATCCTTAAGAAACTTAGCATAGGAAGGAACTTGTTGGATGGCATCAAGGAGTGGCACATTTATCTTTACTTGGTTAAACATCTCAATTATCTTGTCCATGTGCGGATTTTACTTGTTGTTTTTCAACCTATTAGGAAATGGTACTATAGGCTGATGCACCTGGCTGGCTGACTTGTCTTTTTCAGACTCATCAGGATTGGAAGAAATTGGATTAGATGAGGTGGAGGCTTGATTGTGGTTGTGCTAAATGGAATTGGGTGGTGTTGACACTTGATTATCAACTTTCTTTCCTAACCTCAATGTATGGATAGCAAGACATTGATTGAATGAAGGATCCTCAGCCAAATGAGCTTGTTGGGAATTCCTTGGATTGGTGACTGGCTGACTAGGCAGGGTACCCTTTTGTCTCTCATTCTGTGGGTTGGCTAGTTGACTCATTTGAAACCTCTAACCTCTGAATGGTTTGCATGAGAGAGTCTTGGTTTTTCATATATCGTTCCATGTTTCTTTCAAAGTCAGTCATTCTCCTTTCTAATTGAGGATTCTGGAAGGAGGATTGTGGAGCTTGATTAGGAAGGTTCTGTTGATAATTCGAAAAGTTAGGTGGATGATTGGGAGAATTATTATGGAAATTGGAGAAGTTGGGTTGATGATTGGAAGAATTATTACCATGATGGAAGTGGCTAGCATGATTGGATCGTGAATGGTCATTGTTGTTTTGGCTCCATGAGAAATTAGGGTGATTTCTCCAGCCGGGATTGTACGTTGGTGCGTAAGGATTGTTGTTCGGCCTTGAAAAGGCCGCATTCATCGGTTCATGGTAAGATTGCTGAGCCTGAAACACTGGGCACTCCTCGAACACATGATTCATGACTTGACAGTAAGTGCAACCCGGGGGTGGAAATTGGTTCGGGCTGACTTGATTGACTGGACTTAATTCTTTCGTTTCTAGAGCTTCCAGTATTCTAGTCAAATTAGCTAACTTAGCCTCATTAGCGATGGACGATTCGATGGAATGGAGACCTCCTTTTGAAGAGATTGAGTTAGGATTCCTAGAGGTCTCACTAGCAGATTCCCATTGGATGGTCTTCGCAGCCAAATTTTCATACAAATCCCATCCTTCATCTTCATATTTCTATAAGAAACCCCCTTGGCACATACTTTCTAAGAGGGTTTTAGTGGAATAGTCTAAACCGTCATAGAGAATTGGCATTGCCGCCATTTCTCTATTCCATGGTGAGGACATTGGACAAGGAGGTCCTTAAAGCATTCAAAGTACCTCCAGAACGGTTCACTAGGCTCTTGCTTGAATTGCATGATCGTCTTCCTAATGAGAGCGGTTTTATGGATAGGATAGAATTTCTTCAAGAAAACCTTGATGAAACCATCCCAAGATGTGATGGAACCGGCTGCTAAGCTGTAGAGCCACTTCTTTGCTAAGTCCTTAAGTACGAATGGGATAAATCTCAACCTAATAGCGTCGTCTACAAGGTGTGAGATTTTCATCATTAGACATACTTCCTCAAATTCTCTTATGAAGAAGTAGGCATCTTCGGACTCTAGACCATGAAACTTGGGGAGTGTGTTGATGAATTGAGGCTTGAGCTCGAAATTGTATTCACCAACCGATGGAAGTGAAATGCAAGATGGAAGTGAGGTCCTAATCGGGTAGAACCTATCCTGCAGTGATGTGGATTGAGCCATTATCGGATCTGGTCTTGATTCAAACTTGGGTTGTGATGTGTTTCTAGTCAACCTAGATGAATTGGGGTCTCTTGACCACACTTGCATACACAATCACAAACACAAACAAGTTCAACCAACAGTCAACAATAGAAATCAACCAAGCCTAGTCTAGGGTAACCTCAACCTAGACAACTCCTAACTGGTTGATTATCCACTAGAGGTAGAATGTAGACTTCGACCACAAGCTAATCAGCCAGGTCAGGGCAAGATTGGTGGGAGGTTTTCCGTCAAAGACGTTCCTTAATTAAATAACCACCAATCTTCAGGCTTTCGGCCCTCAATCCCCTTCCTTGACACTGATTTGGCAGGAGTCAATTTCCAACACCTTCCCTCTTTAGGATAATCTCCTAGTGAGTTCGAGATGTCCCTAAGGCCAACGTCTATCAAATTTTACTTAGGCTTAGGTTGTGCGTGCTTGGAGATGGTTTGTGGGCTAAGGAAGGGTAATGACTTCCCACCTTATCTTAATTTGGGTTTTGCCCTTAGAATTGATTCGTGTAAAGTGTGCAAGATATAGAAAAGTAGCATTCAAAAGCAAAGTCACCCAAGAATGTTTCCTAAACTATATGCTATGCATACATACCTTGTCTCCAGCTCTCTTCAACAGTAAAGTAAAGGAATTGAAAAGACTCGTGCCTAGAATGCAAATGTCTAATCAATTTTTAACTTTTCAACGAATATTTTACTGTTGACTTAAAACAGGGATGTTGGATAGTGAAACTAGCACAAATATGACATATAAAAACTAAAATTTTTGCGAGCAATATGTCCTGCAAAACAAAGTTTTTAATAGTCCAATGAAAATTTTCAGATTTTTGCAAAGCAATTTCTTGAAATTCTGTTTCCTACTTTCGAGAGTAGGGGCACAGAATTTGCAAATCTTCTTGGCAAAGCTTGAATGCTAGATCTTGATCTTCAAGTCCCTGAAACAAACACACAAAACTTATTAAAACAACTACACCGTTCCCTCCCCGGCAACGGCGCCAAAAATTGATTGCTAAGAATAAAAGAAACAATCAATGAGTTAAGAATATACCGTGTAGCTTGTGGCTAACGGGTCGTGACCACAAGGAAGGATGCGAGGGAAGCTTTTTCGGTGAATCGTTTAGAACAAGGAGTTGTGTTCGTTTTTTAGGAAAAAGAGAATGGAAAGAAAGAGATGAATGAAAGAAAAAATGCAACTTTTAGAAAAGATTTTGGAGAAGGTGATTTAGAAAACTTGAAAATTTCTTTGTTGTTTGTAATAATAAAGAAAGTCTGGGCTCACTATCTCACTACTCAATTGTTCATTCTTCTCTTAAAAAGTTAAGTCCCTCAAATGATCATTTGCAAAACTTAGAGTTGTCTTTTGGAAAGCTTTAAGTAAAGCACATAAGATGTTAGGAAAGTTGAGTCTTTTTCTTCAAGAAATCGTGGAATCGAATGTTAAAACAGCAAGCGCAAAGAAACAAGAATGAATTAAAAATGATTCGAGAGAAGTTCATGAAAGAGTTGTGAATTCAACTATCCAAACCCATCCTCATGTGCGTTCAAGAACACTTTCAAAAAGAAAGGCTTTTAAGTGAGGCATTCATATGAGTCATCGGGTCTTTATCTTTTAAAAAACAGAAGAGAAGAAGAACGAGAGAGTTCGATAGCAAGCCCAGAGAAAATGTTTAGCTGTTCATGGAAAACGAAGAAGAAAACAAAGATATAAAGCAACCCATACCGTACTGCAATTGGAAGAGAAATTGGCTCGACTTTTGTATTGCTGTCACTTCAATCTTCAAGTACAATCTCTCAGTCCTCTCTCTCACAAGTTTTTGAAACTGGACTACAACTTAAAAAGCAAAATTACAACTCTTGTTCTAGCTAACAAACAGCCTAAATCTTAAGAAAATAAATGCAAAACTTAATCCTAGTCTTCGCTGCATTTTTCTCTGCTGAAAAAGGTATTTATAGCCAAAAACTAAAGGAGGCGAATCCCGGGAAGATTGGGGGAGCAAACGCTCCCCCAACAAACTCTGTTGTGCCGTGGAAACGCGGCTTGGGCCGCGTTTCCGCGGCCCTGGTGTGGCCACGTGGCCACACCAAAGGGGGGTAGCTTCCTGCTTTGATGTTGGTCGCGTATATGCTTCTGGATTTCTGGTTTCTGCTCCCAACTGTTGATGAAACAGCCTTGATTCTGTGGCTTCAACCACTCGATTCATGGAGGATTTTTCTCAACCTCTTCATTTGCCAAAATTTAGCCCAGCTTTCTTCACTTCAAATTTATTCTGAATTAATTCAGAAATTGGTGGGCTTTTGGGCTTGTTTCTCTTTTTGTTCTTTAAGCACGTGGGCCTACATTTAGCAAAGAAAAAGACAACTTATTAATAGAACTTAATAGCTAACAAGTGTGGTAAAGTGACAATATAAATGCAATGTATGTGACAAATCAATCCTATACCCAAACCCATTATTCAAATATCAAATCCTAACAAACTAAATCAAATCCTAACTTATATAATCTATCTTAAACTTCATTAACCCTAACCCAGCTCTAACCAATTCCATAATTTTCTCCTCCTCTCCATATTTCCCCTGCCGCCATCTACATCATACCACGGCAAACTCACCCCCATCTCCATTCTTTCTACTCTCGTTCCCAGCACCCGAGCAACCGATGCCACCGAGCATCTCCATCAAGCCGAAGCCCCATCTCCCCTCCTCCTTGTCCCCTTCTCGCGCATCTTCTCCGGCGCCCGCGACAGCACAGCACAGGAGTCCCTGTCCAGCCAGCGCACAGTCCCCTCGCCATGATCCGCAGCCCATGCACTGGCTGTCCGCAGCCGGAGCCATGGCCGAGATCTCCAGCAGCCGCTGCACCTCCAGAACCAGGCCGCCAACAGTCCAGCGCAAACACCCATTTGTATGTTTTAATATCAAACATTTTGTGTGCTTTATTTGGTGCATGGTATAGTTGAGTGTAAGCGTCTAGTTAAGTATTGAATTTTATGTGTTTAGGTAATTATGCGTGTTTAGTATAAAGTTATGTGTGTATGGGTTGCTTAGGTGCGTTTGTGTTAGAGCATTATAGTATATATGTGCATCATTTAATGTGAGTTTATTAATTCAATGTGTTTGGTTGTGTGTGGGAGACACCTTACTCCGAGCCATTTTTCGGCTCTCCGTGGATCGCCGTGGATCACCGTCGGCGAGCGCGAACGCACCCACGCCCTTCATGGCGAGATGCTCTATCCAACGACACCCTCCGCGGCCCGGACGCCTCCACCAGAGCCTCCATCGGTGCACCGTAAATCGGCTCGAGGTTAGTTTTATATTTATTTTTGTAGGGGTATTTGTGTAATAATATAGAAGTTTAATTAATGTATGCATGGTGTGTGCGTGAGTGGGGGTATGCATGCATGTATTTTATTCATATAAATATATAATATGTATGTAAGTGTGGGTATGTATGCATGTGTATGTATGTATGTATAGGCATGTTTATATATATATATGTATTGTTGTGTATGCTTGTATATGTACGTGTGTGGGTATACACGTATGTGTCCATGTGCATGTGTGGGTGTTAATTGTGTATTTATGTTTATATGTATGTGTTAGTTGTGTGCTACAGCATTTGGATTCGTTTGGTGAGATCCGGACCGTTGTAGGAGACCCGGACCCGATTCAAATTCGTGCTCATTGTGGACCTAATACAATGGTGATTCGAAGACCGGCCCATGGGATGATCCATAGATCAGTACCAGTTCGTGTAGTGAAGACCAGACGGCGATTCGGTTCCGAAACCGCGTCATTTCATGTGAGTGTTCGCCCTTGTGCTTTCTTTATTTATTGATGCCCGTTTTGTTTACATGTTAACTATATCGTTTTTATTTTACCGTCTAACATATTGGACTAGTATGATATCATGTACCGTTTCATATGACGTCAGTAACGGTACGCTTTGCCTATTTAGTTAATAGAAACATTTATGGGCATCGATTCATGCGTTGGTACCGTTACTGGCGTAGGTCTAGTATTGACATACCGTAGACGAGACTTGACCTTGTTACTGATATGGCTGTGATACTCCTAGGTTATATGTATATATTGATTTTGAGGTGGATGGAATTTTGACTGAGGTTAGAAATTCTTATAACTATGTGAAGTGATTTTTAGTCATATTGTTTGATGACATATCTTGATGATAACGAGTATAATATCCACCATTTTTGGGTATTTGTAGAAATTTGTGTAGAGCCTGGTTCATACTCACAGGCAGGGTTGATTAGTTGACTTGCCCCTTTATTAGTCGACTAATAGCCCTATTAGTCGACTTACCATAGCTCTATAGTCGACTTGGTGACCATCCAGGAAAGTTGTCGACTCTCTGTTTGTTGACTGTAACCTGTACTAGTCGACTTGCCTATCACTATTAGTCGACTATTACCTTGTATAGTTGACTTATCCTATTTGTTGGTCGACTAAACCACTATCCTAGTCGACTAACTCTTGTTCTGACTGCTGTTTTAGATTCTTATGGAATGAGAACTTTACCCTTTAGTTATGATCTTGACTATAGTTGGATGAATATGGTTTTGAGGAATAGACATTAATTGGGTTGACCCGACCTGGTGGATTTTAGATATATCTCTTGATATGTTACTTGAGTTTTATAGATTTTGTGATTGACCTTGATAGAAGTAAGAGTGTGTGATGATCTTGATCGGATTGGAGTGTGGAGATCTGATTAGATGTATCAGAATATTTGTTATTTCAGTTATTGAGATTTGAATATATTGATGACTGGAGGATCAGAGTTGATTGATAGGGTGAGAGAACTGATTACTGATTATTGATATATTGAGATAGTGGTTTATTGTACCAGATTAGTGATACGGATTGATACTTGATGTTCACGATGATTGTATAGAGACTGTTAGTTGATAGATTAGTTACTATTGTATTTTAGTGCAGATGGATATGAGATATTGACCATTTCTAGATTAGACTATCCATTAAGCAGTATCTGGATTTGTTACTGTATGGATTTGTGTTATTGAAAGTTACTGGGAAAAATATTGTCGGATCGTAACACTTTCATTGTTCTATTGTTCTACAGTTTACACGGTAATATTGTTCACATTGTTATTATTACATTAATATTGTTATTGTCATCGTATCGTCCCAGTAATTGAAATAACATGGATATTGATTGTTATAAATAATAATGTAAATTGACAACTTACACTGGGATTGGGAAAATTGATGGAGGAGACAGCGTCTGTATTTTGGGTGGACCTAGGATACAGGTTGCGCAGCTGAGGTACAGTTCCACTGCAGGGTTCCGGGGGATGACTGACATCCCGTATTGTTCATATTGTTATTGTTATTGACACATTGTTATTGTTATTGACTATCTAGCAGTAGGACCTGGTTTAGCGCCAGGTGATTGGGCCGTGGTTCCGGATATGTAGGGAACCCACCTAAAATATGGATAATGTCTCTTCTATTAATTTCAATAAATTTAAGATATCGATTGACACGTGTAGTAGGCGTAGTATGGGATGCGTTTATTACCGGTGGCAATTGGTGTTCGCTAACATAATAAATGATAATGAACTGTTAATGCATTGTGACTGACCTTAATCACCTGATTGTACATATATATCACCATGATAGACATATAATTGTAACCATGACCAGATTTATATACCAAATTAGTGATACTGCTAGGATACACATCTAGACATCAACTGTTTATTTATAGTTATTTTACTTGTCTTTTGTCTGCACACTTATTCATGTTATTGTTATTCAGTTGTTTATTTGTCATGTTATTTAGTGTTTGCAGTTATCTGTTATTATTTTGTGCACATTGTTTATATGCATGAGCAGGCCTTTTTACACACACTCTCACCAGGTCGCTTTCTGACGACCCTGGATTTGCACGTCCAGATATTGGACGCTTTGCTCCTATTGTGCAGGTGTTCGATGAGACTGTACGCTTCGCGAAGAGCTGGAGCTTCTCCCTATTTGATTCCGGTATTCTTATCTTTCTTGTCTTCATATTATTTTCCTGATTCTCGTTATATCAGATTCATTTGTTATTCCAGTTCTTTATTCCTATGATATCATGCGTGGATGTTTATATGTATTATTGCAGTGGTCGTTGACTCATTATAATATAAACTTATAGCTTGTTTTAGGTTATTTTAGGCTTAGCGCGTATATGTGAGGTATTTTCCTTGCGTATATGCGTCGCCGACTCTCGTCGCGTCTCCACTTCAGCGTATTTTGGGAAGCGGGGCGTGACACATGGCTTCCATACTCCTTTCAAAATCGGATTTTTTTCAGAGGGTGACTTTGGAAAAAGAGTATAGTAAGCAAAATTAGGAATGAATATTGCAAAAATTGTGGAAAAGGTGGTTGAAAATTTGAATCGGGGGAGATGAATCCCCATTGACTCTGTGAAGAGTGAAAATTATTTTGAAAATTATAGTCATAGGATTAGGGATATGGGTCATATTGAGTCAGTAATCCTAATCCGGCATATATGGTTGGTTCATGTTGTAATAACCGGGTCGGAGTTATCCGAGTCAAATGAGATCAAAGTGAAAAATGAATTCATTTTGTTGGAAAATTTTGGTTATATTTTATTTTATCACAATAATCACAAAAAAAAAATCAAACAAACAAACAAACAAACAAAGAGAAAGAAAAAAAATTCAAAAACAAGTTTATAATAGGGTTGACCTAGACCAATATGACTCCCAACTGGTTAGACTATCTACAGGGGGTATATTGAAGGAATCTGACCACAAGTAAATCGATCAGGTAGAGGCAAGATCAGTGGAAGGTATCCGTGCCGGAGCAACAGGCCAAATTATGTCAAACCACTGTTCTTTAAGGTTTGACCTCTCAATCTCCAACCTTTTGACACCAATTTGATAAGAGTTAAATTCTAACAACTTTCCTCTTAGGTTAATCTCTTAAATGAGTCTGATTTGTCCCTAAGGGCCAACGTCTAGAAAATTTTATTTAGGCTTGGGTTGTGTGAGTTGGAGGTAGTTTTTGGGCTAAGGGAGGGTAATGACTTCCCCACTTTATGTTATATTGGGTTTTGCCCTTAATTTTCAATTCGTGCAAGTGTGCAATATAGAAAAGAATGAACACAAAAAAGCGAATAAATCACTTAAGTGTTTATCTTAAGCTATATGCAATGCAATATGTCCGTCAAGATCACAATAACACAAGAACAAAATATAGTATATTGGAATTAAAATTGGCATGTACTTAGATGCAAATGTCTAAACCATTTAAAAGCATCCAATTTTCATTTTTTAGTTCTTAAATTATTGCAATGTATAGGTAATAGAAACTAGCAGCAGAATATAGCAATATACAAGAATTTATCCAACCACACAAAAGCAAGTGTGGATTTCTACGATGCTAAATTTCTTAAAATTTTGACCTGCACACCAAAAACAAAGAAGAAAAGTTAACAAAATTGTGAGATCAAACTGTTCCCATCCCCGGCAACGGCGCCAAAATTTGATCGGGGGAAAATCGTGCATGAAAACTGTATGTTTTGAAATCAAGAGTTAAAAGTGTATGTTTTGGCGTCCTCGATACATCCGTTATAGCATAGAGGATAAAACAGGTCGAATTCACAAGGACGGGAAGCGATAAAAGCTTTTCCAGTGTATTCACGGGTGTGTTAATAGTTCTTCTATGTTTTAAAGAATAAAAAGAAAAGAAAACAAAGAATGGAAAGAAAAGAATACGGTGAAAAGTATAAAGTGGGAAACATAAAAAAGAATATATTTGTGATTTTTGAGATATACCTAAAACAAAGTGAAAAGAAAGAAAACACATGGCTACTAACTACTAATGGTTCTACTAACCATACTAATCTCTTAGTGATAGTTGCCTCACATGTATCCTTAGCTATCACTAGTCCTTGATTCAAGAGCGTTTCAAAGTTTGACCCATAAGATAACTCATCACATATAAACTCAACAAATAAGTTCAAGTTACACTTAAACCATCAACAATAAATTACAGCAAGCATGGAATAAAATAATGTTAGCTTGTTAAAGAGTTAGGATGTTAGAGTGTTAGAATCCATCATCATGAGCCATCAATAGCTCTTGCAAGAGCAAGGCCAAGTAGAGGCTATTAGATTCATGTGGATTATCATGTAAGGAGTAAGCAAATTAGTGATTAGTAGTTGTTGGCATGAGAGAAAATATAACGTCCCGATCCCGAGGGTACGGAGACATTACTGCGACGTATATACGCAGGTCGTAAGTACCCTTACGTATATACGCTAAGCACTAGTACAGGCAAGAATCACAGTACCACAATACGTAGTATTTATACACATGCCAACATAAGGAGTATAATTTACAAAGTTATCACAGAGTGTGATATACTATTACATGTATCGTATATCACAGCCAGGTATAAAAGTAAAATTTACAATATGAATACAAGATGCTCACGAGCTGAAGGAAAATCCCGCAAGCTGGAAGGAAGAGTCGGGTATGAAAGGGACCAAGATTAGTCAGCCTGCTCTGAGAGGAAAACTTGATCTTCGGTGGAGGGCTCCACTTCAATCCAAGCTTCAGAACCTGAACATACAAATTCAAGGGAGTCAGAACCTCCCAACAAATGTTCAGGTTACAGCCAAGTGGCATAAGAGATAAGTGTATGAGAGTTGATATAGAAATATGAATAACTAGCATGTAAAGGAGGTACAACGTATTATAAATGAAAAACCTGAATACATCGATATTATCACTTTTAATGCTTAATCTTATTACTCATCCTACTCATATGTCTAGGTATGTGCTATAGCGTCCTAACGCACATACATCCACATCTGAGTAGGTTGAGGCTGTTATTGGAAACCAGCGGGGGTATCAACGAACAATGTTTACAGTGGGTCCCGTGCATACCCGGGACCACGGCCCAGGATGTTCCGTTGCTTGGTGACGGAACCTACCGCAAGGCGATTCAGGAGGGTCTTATAGATGCCCTTATCAAGATGGTACCAGGAAGGAGGGAGCCAGCTCTCCCCTCGGTCCCCTGGAGGCCCACAGGTCAGACCGGAAGTTTTAGTTGCACAACATGCCTAATACCACTTTAAACACGAATATGTATTGATAGCCGCGAGTTTCCCCCGACCCGATGCAAGTTGTTCCTTTTTATGATTTATTATGCATTTATCAGATTCCGGGAATGAGCAGGAATAAGTCAGGAATACATGTATCTCAGGAGTACAGTAAGTACTATAAAGAAATCAAGATGTCAGGTCATCATTCCCGTTGTCGTGATAATTATAAGAGTCAAGTGTATCATGCCGGGTATCAAGTGATAACATGACAAGAGGGTGATATTCGTCAAGTGACAAGTCATGTAATAACAAGGGGAAATTATCAGGTAGTAGCTGAGCATAATCGAGTGGAGCTTCAGCAAGCTGGAGGCACAGATAGCTAACAGTGTTTAACACTGGAGCGTCTGGCAAGATTACCGGGACAACTCGGCGTAAAGTGCGAGTAGTAAATCCGGCAGCATCTTGCCTAGACGAATCTAGTGGTAAAGCACTGAGCGCTAAGTATGCTTACCAGATGGAGCTGAAAAACCTGACGGTCCCAATCACTTCTCCTTCGAGATAGTGAGAGACCGGAGGCTGAATGGTCTGGAGGCGGTGCTGAGAAACCTGACGGTCCCAATCACTTCTCTTTCGAGATAGTGAGAGACCGGAGGCTGAATGGTCCGCACGAGTTGTTCTATCTTATTACAAGCATTACAGTATATCAGTCCGGTTCAAATGAAGACATGCCCACAGATTACAACACACACACCCGTACAACCACATCGCACTGATATCAAAGACAACATAATAATGATTTTAATACAAGTCTATTTTCTGGCGAGGAAAATCACTCGCCTAAAACGCCACTTTTGAAGCTTTGCGCGTCCGATTCCCCGGGAGAGGAAAAATACCAAGCGAGCAAAGGAAAGGGGGCTTGGCCTTTGGGTGGCCGCCAGCCCTAGGGTGGTGCGCCACCCCTTGGTGGTGGCCTAGGGAGTGGCCGGCCCCAAGGAGAGGGAGGAGGAGAGGAAAGGGAAGATGATTTTGTTGGTGGTGGTGATATTTGGTAAAGAAGATGGATTTTGGTGGAGTAATAAAAGAAAGTAAAGGAAGTAGTGGAGATGAAGGTAGTGTTGTGATGGTGAACTTTATGGTGGAAGTGAAGATGGTGGTGAAATTGGTAGAGATGATGGTGATGAAAAAGGTTATAAAAATATGGTGGTGGTGTCGTTAGTGTTGTCGTTGTAATCGTCACCGGAATGATTACCGGAATAATCGTAAACGATTACCGGAATAATCACCGGAGATGTTACCGACGAAGAAGAGCTCGGCCCCAATCCAAAGGAGGTGGCCGGCCCTTGAGAAGAAGATGGGGTGGTAGTTTTGTGGAGAGGTTTTGTTGTAGTGGTAGTTTTTTGGAAAAGGTAAAGGAGAAGGTGGAGACTTTGGCGGAGTTATTGAAGTTGTGGTGGTTTGAATGGAGATGGAGGAGGAAGAAGATGAAGGTAGAGTGTTAGAGAAGTTGTAGTAGTTGTGGTTGTGGTGGAGATGAAGGAGGAGTTGGTGGTGGTTAAGGTGTTGGTGAAGAAAAAAATGAAGTGAAATAAAGAAGGAAAGGTTTATATAGGAATTGGATTTGTGAAGGTGATGTAAATAAATATTTAGAGAGGGGGTTTTTGTAAAATGGAGAGGGTGAGGTGTCCCTCTCTTTGGCCGGCCATGGTGATGGGAGAGAGTTGGATATTTTGGAGAAGATATTTTTGGAGGAAAGGAGATATTTTTGGTGGAAAGTTGTAGAAGATAATGGAAGAATGGAGAAGTTTGGAGAATTTGGTGGAAGGAAAAGGAAAAAAGAAAAAGGAAAAGAAAATGAAAAAAGGAAGATATTTTCTCGGAAGAAAATGGAAAAATAATTAGAGTGGCGGATTCCCGGGATTCGGTTGCGGATGCGGAAAACTTTCGGAAAAATACCGAAATCGTCCGAAAATCAAGTATCTCAGAACGACCCGTAAAAATTCTAAAAAATCAAGAATATTATTCTAAGAATCATGGCGAAATTCGTTTTAAGAAATTCTTTATAGTTTTTAAATTAAAAATCCTGGAATCGGCCGTCAATATCGGTCGACGCCAAATCTGGCAGAAATCTGTTAAATTTTAAAAATTCCCCAAAAAATGAATTAAGATAGTAAATATCATTCTAAGTAGATATGTGAAAGCGGTTTCTCAAAATTTGACCCCAGTTGTAAATTAAAAATCCAGGAATAAATCAGCGGTACCGATTAATCCCGATTTTAGGGTGTTTATAAAAATAATTCAGAAAAAATCTGAAAAATCATGAAAAATCAGAATATTGGGAAATAGTGTTTAAAACTAAAATTGACCCAATCGGATTACCAGGATACGCATCTGAGTACGTATTCTGAGGATGGGGTGTTACAATCCATCCACCTAGCAAAAATTTCGTCCTCGAAATTTCAGGAAGGGGAATATGACGGTAGAGAAGAATATGAAGAAAGAATTTTACCAACTAAGATGTAAATAGTTGAGGGTAACGCTCACGAATAACATCCTCTCGTTCCCACGTGGCCTCCCCTGGAACATGCCTATTCCAAGAAACCAATACTAACGGTATTGCCTTATTCTTCAGAGTCTTGATACTTTTGTCCAGAATGGCCATCGGCTGTTCCTTATAAGATAGATCTGGTTGAAGTTCCAGTTCAGAGTGATTTAGAATATGACTCTCATCCTTGACATACTTCCGTAACTGTGATATGTGAAAGACATTATGAATTCCTTCTAATGACGGCGGTAATGCCAAGCGGTAAGCTACATCTCCCACTCGATCCAAAATCTCGAATGGGCCGATATATCTCGGACTAAGTTTCCCGCGAGTACCGAATCGGATTACCCCTTTTGTTGGTGATATCCTTAAAAATACATGATCACCTGCTCTGAATTCCAATGGTCTTCTGTTAGTGTCAGCCCAACTTTTCTGTCGGCTCTGTGCTGCCCGGAGGTGATCCCTAATAATTCTGACTTTGTCTGTGGTCTGAATTAGTATATCTGGCCCCAAAAGTCTTCTCTCACCGACTTCGTCCCAACATAACGGTGACCTACATTTTCTACCATACAAGGCTTCATACGGAGCCATCTTGATACTGGCCTGATAGCTGTTATTATAAGAGAATTCTGCCAAATGAAGATAGTCTTCCCATGACCCTTTGAAATCAATCATGCAGGCTCGCAGCATGTCTTCAAGAATTTGGATAGTTCGTTCAGATTGTCCGTCTGTCTGAGGGTGATATGAAGTACTGAATTTCAGACGAGTTCCTAGGCTTTCTTGGAGACTTTCCCAGAAATGTGATCGGAATCTTGTATCTCTATCCGATACAATGCTAACCGGAACTCCATGCAGACGAACTATTTCCTTCATATATTTGTCTGCTAGAACTTCTGTTGTTTGACCTACTCTGAATGGTATGAAGTGAGCTGATTTTGTGAGGCGATCGATGATTACCCATACTGCATTATTACCCTTAGGACTGCGGGGTAGAGCCGTGACAAAATCCATGGTGATATGTTCCCACTTCCATTCGGGTATCGGTAAGGGTTGTAGAAGTCCAGCTGTTCTCTGGTGTTCTATTTTTATCTGCTGGCAAACCAAACATTTGGCCACATACTGGGCTATTTCCCTCTTCATAGCATTCTACCAAAATTGCTGCTTTATGTCTTGATACATTTTAGTTCCCCCTGGGTGTATGGAATAAGCCGAACTGTGTGCCTCTGCCAGAATTTTCTGTCGAACTTCTCCTTGGGGAACACAAATTCTGTTACCAAAATAAAGTGCATCATCCGAATGAATACGGATATCAGTTCTTAATCCCGCCTCTACTTGAGCTCTGAATTTCTGTAATCTGAGGTCTTCCTTTTGAGCTTCTTTAATCTCATTCATCAGGGTTGATTGAATTTGAAAAGCCATTAACTGTCCTGACTTATCAGTTCCTCGTACTAGCATTAAGTCCAATTTTGTGATGTCCTGAATCAACTCCTTCTGTTGAGTGAGTTGTACTAGCATTTTATTTTCTGGCTTCCTGCTCAATGCATCTGGTACTGTATTGACCTTGCCAGGATGATATTGTAAGTCTATATCATAGTCCGCCATCAATTCAAGCCACCGTCTCTGTCTCATGTTTAATTCTTTCTGCGTGAAAATATACTTAAGACTCTTGTGATCAGTGTAGATTAACACCTTGTCTCCCAGAAGATAATGCCTCCAGATCTTCAATGCGAATATTTCTGCTGCCAGCTCTAAGTCATGAGTTGGGTAATTTCTCTCATGTGGTTTCAATTGCCTGGATGCATAAGCTATGACATGATCATGTTGCATTAATACACACCCCAGGCCTTTTCCGGATGCATCACTGTATATAACCATCCCTCCTCTTCCTGAGGGAGTCCTCAAGACTGGAGCTGTAATGAGTCTTTTCTTTAATTGTTCAAATGCTGCAGTACATTCCTCTGTCCATATATACTTTTCTCCTTTTCGGGTGAGCTTTGTTAACGGGGCTGCGATCTTAGAGAAATCTCGGACAAAACGCCGGTAATATCCAGCTAATCCAATAAAACTCTTAATTTCTGTTACTGTCTTTGGAATTGGCCAGTCCTTTACTGCCTGGATTTTGCTGGGGTCAACTGAAATTCCTTCTTCTGAAATCATATGTCCAAGGAAGGCTATACAGTCTAACCAGAAGTCACACTTGCTCCGCTTGGCATGAAGTTATTCCTGCTGGAGAGTCTGTAATACTGTCCTCAAGTGTTCTGCATGCTCTCTGTCATTCTTGGAATATATTAAGATATCATCTATAAATACAACTACAAATTGATCCAAATATGGTGAGAACACTCTATTCATCAAATCCATAAAGACTGCAGGGGCATTGGTAACTCCGAAGGGCATGACTAGAAACTCATAATGGCCATAACGAGTCCTGAATGCTGTCTTTGGAATATCTTCTTTCTTTACTTTTAGCTGATGATAACCCGATTGTAAATCTAATTTAGAAAAGACTCGGGCTCCATGAAGTTGATCAAAAAGATCATCAATTCTTGGTAAGGGATACTTATTCTTGATGGTAACTTTGTTCAATTCTCTATAGTCTATACATAACCGTTTACCACCATCCTTTTTGTTTGCCAATAGCACTGGAGCTCCCCATGGTGAAGTACTCGGCCTAATTAACCCCTTATCAGAGTATTCTTGTAGCTGTTTCTTTAGAATCTCTAACTCAGTGGGTGCCATTCTGTACGGAGCTTTGGATATTGGAACTGTGCCTGGAATAGTATCAATGGAGAACTCAACCATTCTGTCAGGTGGGAGTCCTCAGATTTCAGCAAACACTTCTGGGAATTCATCCCAAACTGGTACTTCCTTCTTCCGAATCTCGGTAGTAGTCATCTGAGTTTTTCTCTTGACAGACTTAAGTTCCCCGTCAAATTGAAATTCAGGCTGAAGTGGAATTCTGAAATTAATTTTTTTATTTTGACAATCAATAACCGCATAGTATTTGCTGAGCCAGGTCATGCCTAAGATTACGTCGTACCCTTTGGTATCTAGTACGAGCATATCTATGGCCAATGTTTTGTTACATATTTCTACAGGGCAATTGATACAAATTTTAGAGGAGATGACTACCCCATTCCCTGTGCTAATCTCCCATTGGTGGTCTAAAGACTTAACAGGTATACAATGCAAGGCAATGAAATGATCTGATATGTAACAATGAGAAGCACCCGAATCAAAGAGGGCTAGAATAGGTTTTGAGTGTACCCTGATCTTACCTGTTACCACCTCTTCAGAAGTCTCAGCCTCTTCCGCTGTCAAGTTGTAGGCTTGTCCCATTCCGCGACCTGCTGCGGTCCTAACTCCCCTTTGGACTGGGCGGATAACTTGCTGTTGGGGAGGGGGAGGGGCCCTTCTAGCCATTGGTCCCTGGTTCCTCTGTCCATTTGGTATTAGTGGTGCTGGCAAGGCTTGGTTCACTATTCCTGTCCTTTTATGGGGACAGCCTTCTATTGTATGATCACTGGAACCACATACCAGGCATAATCCATTTGCCCTACGGCAATTTTGTTGAGAGTGACCTGATTTCTGGCAATAATTACAAAAAGGAAATGATTGGGTTATCTGGAAGGGGGCTGGTCGAAATGGTCGTCTCATTGTCGGAACTTTTGCAGCTCTGAATGGACCTCCTCTCCCCATTTGTGGAAGTGGCCTTTTCATGGCCTGGTTCTTTATCAGGTTAAGTTTCTTTTTCTCCAGTCCTCGCTCCACCTCCCTAGCTATAGTGAGGAACTGGGCATATGTTTTCAGCTGTTGAGGAATCAAAAGGACTTGAATATCCATTTGTAAGCCCTGTTGGAATCTACTTGCCCGCTTCTCTTCATCGGTCACCATATATGAAGCAAAACGGTTAAGCCTTAAGAACTCAGCGGCATACTCATCCACAGACCGGTTCCATTGCTGAAGTCAGATGAACTGTTCTTCCATCTCTTTCTGAGCTGTGGCAGGGAAGAATCTATTATAAAAGCTCTTAGAAAACTGGTCCCAAGTGATGGGTTTCTCCAGTCTTGCTTCTTCAGCTAGCCACCAGGTCCTGGCTACATCTTTTAGTTGAATCTTGGCAACCTCTACCTGATTTTCTTTTGGGACCCGGGCTGCATTCAAGAGATCAGTGGTGTCGATCAGCCATTGTTCGGCATCTAGTGGTCTCTCTCCTCCTGTGAATATTGCCGGCTGCAACCGCCTGAAGTCTGATACGTTTCCCGGCCTTTGTTCCTTAGGAGTTGTTAACTCTTGCCGAAGGAGTTCTGTCTGCTTTTGTTGATTCTCTATCATATTCTGGATAACCTCAGAATATCAGCATTCTCTCCCGTGGGTCCATTTGGTAATTGTCCGGAGCTGTTACGACCCGTCCTTCTATCCATATTTATGTTGGTAAAAGATGACTGGAAACTGGAAAGATAGAAGGATTTTAGGACATAGGGGAAGGAGTCAAGAAGGAATAGATAACTTTGTACATTGTAGTTGGATTGTATAACCGAGACTCATGCATAGCAATTGCAAATTAATATTCCATTAATTTGCTGCTTGATTGTACTATAGGTGTGAGAGCCTAGGCTCTGATACCAACCTGTAACGCCCCGATCCCGAGGGTACGGAGACATTACTGCGACGTATATACGCAGGTCGTAAGTACCCTTATGTATATACGCTAAGCATTAGTACAGGCAAGAATCACAGTATCACAATACGTAGTATTTATACACATGCCAACATAAGGAGTACAATTTACAAAGTTATCACAGAGTGTGATATACTATTACATGTATCGTATATCACAGCCAGGTACAAAAGTAAAATTTACAATATGAATACAAGATGCTTACGAGCTGAAGGAAAATCCCGCAAGCTGGAAGGAAGAGTCGGGTATGAAAGGGACCAAGATTAGTCAGCCTGCTCTGAGAGGAAAACTTGATCTTCGGTGGAGGGCTCCACTTCAATCCAAGCTTCAGAACCTGAACATACAAATTCAAGGGAGTCAGAACCTCCCAACAAATGTTCAGGTTACAGCCAAGTGGCATAAGAGATAAGTGTATGAGAGTTGATATAGCATTATGAATAACTAGCGTGTAAAGGAGGTACAACGTATTATAAATGAAAAAACCTGAATACATCGATATTATCACTTTTAATGCTTAATCTTATTACTCATCCTACTCATATGTCTAGGTATGTGCTATAGCGTCCTAACGCACATACATCCACATCTGAGTAGGTTGAGGCTGTTATTGGAAACCAGCGGGGGTATCAACGAACAATGTTTACAGTGGGTCCCGTGCATACCGGGACCACGGCCCAGGATGTTCCGTTGCTTGGTGACGGAACCTACCGCAAGGCGATTCAGGAGGGTCTTATGGATGCCCTTATCAAGATGGTACCAGGAAGGAGGGAGCCAGCTCTCCCCTCGGTCCCCTGGAGGCCTACAGGTCAGACCGGAAGTTTTAGTTGCACAACATGCCTAATACCACTGTAAACACGAACATGTATTGATAGCCGCGAGTTTCCCCTGACCCGATGCAAGTTGTTCCTTTTTATGATTTATTATGCATTTATCAGATTCCGGGAATGAGCAGGAATAAGTCAGGAATACATGTATCTCAGGAGTACAGTAAGTACTATAAAGAAATCAAGATGTCAGGTCATCATTCCTGTTGTCGTGATAATTATAAGAGTCAAGTGTATCATGCCGGGTATCAAGTGATAGCATGACAAGAGGGTGATATTCGTCAAGTGACAAGTCATGTAATAACAAGGGGAAATTATCAGGTAGTAGCTGAGCATAATCGAGTGGAGCTTCAGCAAGCTGGAGGCACAGATAGCTAACAGTGTTTAACACTGGAGCGTCTGGCAAGATTACCGGGACAACTCGGCGTAAAGTGCGAGTAGTAAATCCGGCAGCATCTTGCCTAGACGAATCTAGTGGTAAAGCACTGAGCGCTAAGTATGCTTACCAGATGGAGCTGAAAAACCTGACGGTCCCAATCACTTCTCTTTCAAGATAGTGAGAGACCGGAGGCTGAATGGTCTGGAGGCGGTGCTGAGAAACCTGACAGTCCCAATCACTTCTCTTTCGAGATAGTGAGAGACCGGAGGCTGAATGGTCCGCACGAGTTGTTCTATCTTATTACAAGCATTACAGTATATCAGTCCGGTTCAAATGAAGACATGCCCACAGATTACAACACACACACCCGTACAACCACATCGCACTGATATCAAAGACAACATAATAATGATTTTAATACAAGTCTATTTTCTGGCGAGGAAAATCACTCGCCTAAAATGCCACTTTTGAAGCTTTGCGCGTCCGATTCCCCGAGAGAGGAAAAATACCAAGCGAGCAAAGGAAAGGGGGCTTGGCCTTTGGGTGGCCGCCAGCCCTAGGGTGGTGCGCCACCCCTTGGTGGTGGCCTAGGGAGTGGCCGGCCCCAAGGAGAGGGAGGAGGAGAGGAAAGGGAAGATGATTTTGTTGGTGGTGGTGGTATTTGGTAAAGAAGATGGATTTTGGTGGAGTAATAAAAGAAAGTAAAGGAAGTAGTGGAGATGAAGGTGGTGTTGTGATGGTGAACTTGATGGTGGAAGTGAAGATGGTGGTGAAATTGGTAGAGATGATGGTGATGAAAAAGGTTATAAAAATATGGTGGTGGTGTCGTTAGTGTTGTCGTTGTAATCGTCACCGGAATGATTACCGGAATAATCGTAAACGATTACCGGAATAATCACCGGAGATGTTACCGACGAAGAAGAGCTCGGCCCCAATCCAAAGGAGGTGGCTGGCCATTGAGAAGAAGATGGGGTGGTGGTTTTGGGGAGAGGTTTTGTTGTAGTGGTAGTTTTTTGGAAAAGGTAAAGGAGAAGGTGGAGACTTTGGTGGAGTTATTGAAGTTGTGGTGGTTTGAATGGAGATGGAGGAGGAAGAAGATGAAGGTAGAGAGTGAGAGAAGTTGTAGTGGTTGTGGTGGAGATGAAGGAGGAGTTGGTGGTGGTTAAGGTGTTGGTGAAGAAAAAAATGAAGTGAAATGAAGAAGGAAAGGTTTATATAGGAATTGGATTTGTGAAGGTGATGTAAATAAATATTTAGAGAGGGGGTTTTGTAAAATGGAGAGGGTGAGGTGTCCCTCTCTTTGGCCGGCCATGGTGATGGGAGAGAGTTGGATATTTTGGAGAAGATATTTTTGGAGGAAAGGAGATATTTTTGGTGGAAAGTTGTAGAAGATAATGGAAGAATGGAGAAGTTTGGAGAATTTGGTGGAAGGAAAAGGAAAAAGGAAAAAGGAAAAGAAAATGAAAAAAGGAAGATATTTTCTCAGAAGAAAATGGAAAAATAATTAGAGTGGCGGATTCCCGGGATTCGGTTGCGGATGCGGAAAACTTTCGGAAAAATACCGAAATCGTCCGAAAATCAAGTATCTCGGAACGACCCGCAAAAATTCTCAAAAATCAAGAATATTATTCTAAGAATCATGGTGAAATTCGTTTTAAGAAATTCTTTATAGTTTTTAAATTTAAAATCCTGGAATCGGTCGTCAATATCGGTCGACGCCAAATCTGACAGAAATCTGTTAAATTTTGAAAATTCCCCAAAAATGAATTAAGATAGTAAATATTATTCTAAGTAGATATGTGAAAGCAGTTTCTCAAAATTTGACCCCAGTTGTAAATTAAAAATCCAGGAATAAATCAGCGGTACCGATTAATCCCGATTTTAGGGTGTTTATAAAAATAATTCAGAAAAAATCTGAAAAATCATGAAAAATCTAGAATATTGGGAAATAGTGTTTAAAACTAAAATTGACCCAATCGGATTACCAGGATACGCATCTGAGTACGTATTCTAAGGATGGGGTGTTACAGAAAATTAGCTAAGCATGTAAAAAGAGTTAAAGAGAAGAAAACGATGAGAGATAAAGAGAGAACCTTTCATAGAGTGTCACCCTTAATTATAAGCACTCTTGCTTTCATCCTATGTACTACTCTCTTCCCTATTACATGATCGATCTACAAGAAATGAAACATACAAAAGAGGAAGAAGAAGAAGAACGACTAACCTAAACTACCCTAAAAACTATATACATGAAAAAGAAACAACCATAAAGCTCTCCTAAAAACTCCTCCCCTGAGCTCTGGATATCGCAGGGTATTTATAGGCAAAAGAGAGCACCAGGAGAGTGTACGAAGCCGCGCGTCGAGCCATGGTATAGCCATGGAAACGCAGCCATGGTCACATTTTTGCGGCCGTACTAGCGTCGCGCGCGTGGCACCTTCTGGCACGCGCTGTCTGTTTGTCCCCCTATCGGTTGTAGCCCCTAGTTTCTGGATATGGGCACCTGGTTTTGACAGAACTACGTTCCAAAGTCAATGGCTAGATGTGTAGGCTTTAAATCACTAAATAAATAGAATTTTTAAGCTTCTTTTTCATTTTATGCCATGGACCTAGATATATACAAAGAGGTGTTATTAATAGAATTTAATATTGAATAAATGTGAAGATGTAGAATAAAATATGCATATTTAGAGACTGTTACTACCTTTGAACAATGTCAGGGTGGACCCGCATAGTTTCTCCTCGAGGAATAGGCACTGGAATGAGGCCTTTCTCCTTCTGATTTTGAGGATCAGTATTGATCACTTCTAGTTCCCCTTTCGGGATAGGAACTACTCCAGTTGGCGCTAGTAGGAGATTCCATCCGAATTGAATAGGTGATGAGGCTGTCATGTTGGCTGTCATCTTCTTTTGTTCAGAACAGAGCTTTAATACTTCTGCATCGATCAAAGCCTAAAGTACATCTTTAAAGATTTAGCAATTCTTAGTAGGCTTTCAGCATCCTGTGATATAAAGAGTAGCTGGGATCATTAGTCTTTTCTACCTCTTCAAGACGTCTAATCTCCGATAATTTGAGCCTGTTACTCTTTTGGAGTAACTTGAACAAAGAGACCATGTGCTCATCCTTAAAGGAGTACAGTTTATTGGTATGTGCCTGGTTGGGAGCCATTCCTCCTCTAACTAACTGGGTTTTTGAAGGTTACTTGACTTCCGTTATCAGAGTATCTCTTTTTCTTGGTTGAGAAGATGACTCTGGGGCGCGTCGGATTGGCTTGTCGGCTCTTGGTTTGCCGTCTTTTTCTTCAGCCTTGACCCTGGCGACAAACTCTTCTACCTGTTCGCCTTGTAGCACCAACTGCTTCCAACTGCGACATTCCGCTACTCCTATTTGAGCGAGCAAGGAACTATGTAGGTTATGACGACACGTCTCAACCAGTGTAGACTGGGTTATGCCACTGGGACAATGAGTGCCATGCTCTGAAATCTCTCGATGAATGTTTTGATGGACTCTCCTTTCTTTTGCTTGGCTGCAAGGAGAGTTGGTACTGAAATTTTTGTATCATCTTCAAAGAAACGAGCCAGAAACTTCTCAAGGTCGGACCATGTCTTAATCGAGCCAGTAGGAAGTTTCATGAACCATTCAAAGGCGACCCCTTTAAGGGTGCCAATGAATAAACAAGACATGATGGCATCGTTCGATACTACATTCTCAGTTTGGGATTTGAAGTAATATATGTGTTGGTTCGGCGACCCTTTACCGTTGAAAGAATGAAGGGTCGGTGCCTTGAATTTGGGAGAGTAGCGAGCTGTGTCCCTCTCTGCTCGATAGGGTCAGACTATCCCCACATCTTGGAAACCGTCTCGACTTGCGAGGACCTCGAGGTGTTGCTCCAATTTGCTCATCCTCTTAGAATGATTGCTCCCGTTCTCTGAGTTATCCTCTTCTTCAGATGAAGATTTGAGTGGCTCAGAGTTAGAATGCTGTTCACTCTGAGTATTTGTAGAAGATGAGCTCTCCCTTTCCTTTCTTTTGCCTTTAGACTTCTTGGAAGGAGTTTTACCTTTCGATTTCCTTTTGTCCTTAAGCAGTTGTGATAGCATCTTCTTAAGGATGTCGATAGATTCTTCTTGAGTACGAATCATATCAAATTATTTTCTTTAGACTCGGGCATGCTCTTCGAATCGCTTGGCCACCGCCTCGAAAGTTCCCGCCATATAAGCAAAAGGAGGTTATCTTCGAACTGGAATTTGTTGGCCTGAAGGCCTCCCACTCTAGTTTTGATGATGATTAACTCATGTAGTTATGTTTACTAATAATCTTGTGATTTTAGTTTCAGATCATTAATCAAGATATTAGTTGGTGATTAGCTTCAACAAAGGAGTTTTGAAGCATTTCACATGTTGATTCCAGGGCCCGAGCATCAAGATCATACATTGGACTATAGCTCGTGGACCATCATTTTGGATCGAGTCGGCTTGAAGATGAAGATCGTCAAGAAGACTTAGGTATCCTAGTTTAGATTGAGTTTTAAATTCATGTGTAAAGATTAGATAGTTGATATGCTCAAGTGCACAATACACACACGTTTTATGTTTGGATATTGGTTTTTCGGTTTTTAGTTTAACCGATATTTGTTTTCATGAATAGTAGATCAAAACAAGTTTAAATGGTTTATATGTATAGTAGATGTATTCTATATGTACATGCATGCTTAAACTTCCTAGACAAACTTATTTTTTACTTTCCTATTCATGTATTGAAAAATCCAAGTTTGGAAAAATACAGGTTTTGGTTTTTGCTAAAACTTGTAAGAATCAAAAATAGTTCAAAATGCTTGATAATTGAGTTGAAACTTTTATCACATGTTTATATATCAATGCAAAATGATAAAACTATTTTTGGGGATTTTTAAGTATTTTATAAGATTTTTTATAATATTTTTAAACCCTATTTCTGACCTAGAACAGTGCCTGATAGGCTCTGTCGGTCGACCGACCGGTCGACCGCACTAAGATCCGGTCGACCGGTTGGTCGACCGACGTGCACAGCCGTGCACGTCTGGGCCTGGCATTGGGCCGGTCGACCGAGCGGTCGACCGGACCAGAGAGCTCTGCTCTCTGTTTTTGGGCGGTCGACCGGGCGGTTGACCGGCCTTCTCCAACGGTCAGCGGTCGACCGGCCGGTCGACCGCCAGCCGTGCTGACTGTAAAATACAGCCAACGGCTATATTCTTTGGAGAGGCTATTTAAGCCCCAACTCTTGGGGATTTTGACAAGAAAATTTTTCATATTCTCTGGTTTTAAAAATTAGTTTTCAAAGTGTTTTAGTGCTTAAAAGATTTCATCTTTATTGTTTTTCAAGGGTTTTGAAAAATCAAAGAAAATTAGGTTTTAGGATATAGTTTTGAATTTTCATTTCTATCATCTACAAGAGATTTCCCAAGTAGTTTTTCTTTGTTATTTGATTTCCAAAAACACCTTGATTTCACACTTGAGCTATATCTTCTATCCTAATCTATTAGGATTTTTGTTTTGTGGAAAAAGTGAGTTTGTGGTCTTTGTAACCACCAAGTTGTAAACCTTTGTTCTTGTGGGGTGCTCCCTCTTTGGTAGAGGTTGAGGATTGTGGTTTGCTCCCTCTAGTGAGAGGTGGAGTTTGGTTTGTATCCCTATTCGGTAGAGGTGATTGTGATTGTTTGGCTACGGGCCTACCCCTCGGTTGTGAGGTGGTGTTTGAGAGAGGAGTTCGGTACTCCTAGTGTTGTACAAATCCTCCTCGGTGGAGGTTCCCTCGGTGGGAGTATAGTGGATTAGAAATCCTTCACGATGGTGAAGGCGGGGATGTAGAGCTAGGGGCTCGAACCTCGGAACATATCATTGTGTTTGTGTTTGGTCCATTGTCTCTCAACCCTTTCTCTTATTTGTGTTGTGCATCATTCATTTCATTCATTCATATTTACTTGTGCCTTGCATATATTCATATTGCCTATTCATCTTATATGCTTGGTTGCTTGTGTGCCTCACTTATACTTAACCATGAGAGCTTCATATAGCACCTCAACCCTTATCTAGGGGAATCTAGAGGAGTTAGTCCAGAGCCCTTCACGGGAAATTCGGCTACACTCGTTGGTTGTATTAAGTGTGTTGCAAATTAGTTTTAAATTCTGCATTTAGTTCATTAGATTAGCCATACACCTATTCACCCCCCTCTAGGTGTACCTTCAGAATTCAAAAATCGAATTCGATGATGGCGGAGTTCTCGTCATTCAGCTCAATCCTCCTAGCCAACAGACTGTAGTCGACTGGGGCGATTGTTCCCGTGTGGGTCCAAGTGTGACAGTAAACCCCTTCAGGTTCTATAAGAACATCCTTCAAATCTGGAGACCGATCAGCATCTAACTCCTCTGAACTAACAGCCAGTTGCTTCCCTTTGGACTTGCTAGGTGTGAAACTCAGCCCCACCATGTTTGCAGTCACTTATGGGTACTCAATGTCAGAGAATGATTTCTTTTTCTGGGATCGTCATCTCTTGCTGAGTTTGAAGTCACTGACAATCGGCTAAAAATTAAAGGTTTACTTATCTGAAAGCTGCAATAGCAATCAGAGAGTACTGCTGAGATGATTTGCTCGCAGTGATATCGAGGGGTGATTTGATGAATGCTCTTCTTCCTTGTCAGGTAGTTCCTCAGGTTCATTGAGAGAACGTCTCAGGAACTAGCCTCGAACCCCTGGGGGTGGGGCCTCTTGGCTTTATATGCCTTGAAGACATGTCATTCTAAACTCGGGTCTCGTGTTTCTTTGTTGAAACGCGGACCTCGCGTTGTGTTGAAATGCGGTCATTGCGTTTAAAGTTAAAAATGCAAGAGTCACACTCTGAAGTAGGCAGAATGCATGTCTCACATTTTGAAATCGAAACGCGAGCTTCCAACATTGGCTGAGTTTGCCTCAAAATGCGAGTGTCGCGTTTAGAACCAGAGACGCGGACGTCATGTTCTGAAGCTGTCAGAATGCGAGTCTTACGTTTTGGGGGGCAGAACGCGGGTTTCGTGTTGGATGCGGGTCTCGCGTTGCCTGAGAAGGACGTGAGTGTGAACCTCGCGTTTTGAATCTACAGAACATATAACTTATGCAGAATCTTCCATGTGCTATCGACGTAAGCGACGCCTTCGTCGACGTTAAGCATTCTGGTTGAGTCGCAGGGGTTGTTAGGAACCCCCGACAACTTGGAATTATAGAGTTTGGAGACGAGAAGGATGGTGAGATTGATCTTCACCATCACTTTGATCGTGCGCCGACGCATTGGCCCTATGGGTCGCTTGAGAGACTTTGACGTGGGCTGCATGGGCTGCACGAGAGGTTTTCGGAACCTCTTCAGAAGTGGCACTGCTTGCGTTGTGAGCAATAGTGTGGAACACTTTAGGAGTAACCTCTGAAGAGATTTGAGAGCGAGTCTCAAAAGAGACTTTGCGGTATTGCCGCATCGCCTTAGGACTGGCGGAATCTGAGAAAAGAAATTTTTTGAACTTCTCTTGATCGAATTCAATGACAAGGGATTCCACCGTATTTCCAAGAAGCTAGACATCAGATTGCGCCATGGCATTCTCATCGGTAGAGAAAGCAGTGCCCAGCGGGGTCACCAACTTTTGTTTGTATCGAAAAAGTTGGGTCGATGTAAGATTTCTTTGAGTGGCTGAAAAACTACAGCGGAACAATTCCGATTACAAAAGAGGAAAGAAGATATAATTCTCCCCTTTGTTTAAAGCTGGGTCTTCGTATGGCGATGAAGAGTGATTCTTTCTCTCCATGGACTGGCCGAATGCCAAGCTTCTCTTCAGGACACTCTCAAAAGTCAATGAGTAGACAGTTCTGTTTTTAACACACTAAGTGTTTAGATTTCACTAATTACTCTCTCTCTCCCCCCCCAAAAAAGTAAGAAGAAAACAAGAAGTTTTAGTTTGAGAATTCTCAGCTCTTAATTCTCTCAATGTCATCTCCTCTTTTTTTTCCTCTCCTGGCCCAAGAGTCCCCCTTTTTATATCTCCTCAGGCTATTTGTAGGGAGTCAAAGGGGCATTATTGTTCCCTGAAATCCCTCCATTACGGGGATTAACTCCCCATTACATGGGGAGCTAATTGACCAAGTAATGGAGATCAGTTATAATAGAACGCGGGTCTCGCACTGGACGAGGACCTCACGTTGCTTGTTGTAGATGCGGATGCGGATGCGGATGTGGAGTTGCTCAAACCCACATTTGGAGCAAGGTGTGGAGTTGCTCAGATCCGCGTGAGACGTGTGGCGTGGAATTACTCAGACCCATGTGGGACGTGGAGTTACTGAGACCCGCGTCTAAAGTCTCTATTTTTTCTTTGGATGCGAGATCCGTGTTTTAGTTGAAACGCGAGACTCGCGTCTGATAGCTTGTCCTTGGTGTTTTTTAGACAGCCTACAATCATCTCAACAATTATTTTATTTTCCTTCATTATGAACAATTTGAACATGTGCACAAGAACAGAAATTTTAGATTTCTTAAATTTGTTTGTATCTTCATGAGTTATTTGTAATGCGTGTCATATTTGATATGCTGATGTCGTCGTTGACACACGATTAAATTCATTGCTTTTGCATCAAGGTTGAAGGACTTCTTTTGTGCATCAGACCATTGGTCGTAATTTGTACGTGGCTTCTTGTATGCCGCTTCCACGATGTTTCAAAGTTGTAGTTGATCGATTAAAGGCATATCTTTATTCTACACTTTCAATAGTTGCAGTTTAATCCATCGATCAATGGTGGTTGTTGTGTGGAATATCCTTCCTTGAATTGGGATGAAGGAAAATCAGTTGCCATCTTTTCAACATTGCTCTGAAACCAAGTATGAGATCATGTATATAGCAACTACAACACTGGAGGGGGGTGAATAGTGTTTAGAAAATTTCACTAAAAATGTTAGTAATTATAAAAATTAAAAACAATCACAGAGAATAAAATCAGAATAGCAAACGCAAACACAATGATTTTATCATGATTCGATTCTCTTGACCTACATCCAGTCCCCAAGAAACCTCGCTTGAGATTTTCCTTAACCTTGATCTTGAGAACTGAAAAAATCAACTATATACACCAATTGACAAATCCTTTGCCTATTGTGTATACATCTTCACTAAAACGAGAAGACATTTACAATTACAACTTTCAATCTACAAGTTTTGAATGTGGAGTGCACGTGAAACTTTGCAGTGGCTTATAGGGTTGCTCTTCTATTTTTTTCTAACAAGTTATTTGAAAGTGGACTAGGGCAAAATGAGAGAATATTTTGATTTCTTGACAGAAATTCAGAACTTTGAAGTCAAGAGATTTGGAACGATTTGTGTATAAAAGTCCAAGAATCCCTAACTATTTATAGGGTATTTGGTAACTGAAAATCAGTTATTGGACATTTCAAAATTCAAAAAAAATAACTGCTAGAATAGAGGGAATATGTATCAATTGACCAGAATAACAACAGTTATAAACTACCAAAATAATCGACTGATAAGTATCTGTTCAGAAAAATAAGTCGACATAATATGGAGCAGGTCGACTGAAAAATAGGATATGTGAACTATAAGTCGACTGGTTCAAAACATCTGTCGACTGATCTAGTCAGTCTGAGAAATCCTAGACTCTATTGATGTACAATAATCGACTGAAACTTTTTATAGGTCAACTGGACAAGGAACCAGAAGTTAGCCTAGGCTATGTAGGAGGCATTAGTCGAATGGATCAATAAATAGGTCGACTAATACGTGCATGTGAGTGCACAACAAGCTATACTTGATATGGATATCTACAAGGGTGGGTTTGTGTGTGCATTCAAGGCTTTTACAATAATTTCTAAGACATGAAAAATAAAATTACAACTTCATGATTATCACATGTCTTCAAAGAAAATCTTTCTTCTTGAATCTTCACTTCGAATAAAAAATAGAGCCTTGATTCATCAGTATATAAGCTTGATAAGCAGAATGATAGTTTCGAATACTGCATAAGATGTTAGCACACAAAATTATGTTATTTATCATCAAAGTATCAAAATAAGGAGATCCAACATTTAGTAATCTAATTTGAAAGAAAGTAAGTTTCCAAAAATTCAGCAGCTAATTAATCACATGCAATAATAGATCTAATTAGTTATTTGATTAAAACTTAGTTTTGCAAGAAATCAATTAATCTTGTCCCACTCAAACAATTATAATATGAAATATTAGTGCAAGAATATTTTCTAATTAATCAATTAACTTGTAGGAAATGGAACATGAAGAAAATTAGTCTTCTATATTGTTGGATATTTAGATCTATTTTCTGATATTTTCTGATCTAAATATATTATTTAAAAACACAATTTATATCATAAAATGTTCCGTAAAATAATAACATAACAGAAAGAAACTGGTCTGGGAGAGCAGTCATGACACGTCACTGCCCTAGAAGACTGAAGTGAAATCACCTAGAGGGGGAGTGAATAGGTGATAATGCTAATCAATGCACAAATTAAATGTTATGATGCAACGATCACCCGAAACAAGACTAGAAGCCGAATACCCCGTGAAGGGCTCTGAACTCCTTCCTCGTGATTCCTCTAGATAAGAGTTTGAGGTGCGTAATGCAATCTTGTTGTATGAGTATTGATCGACAATATAGCAATGAATATAAAGCAAGTAAATAAAGCAAATAAACCAATCGCAGACACTGAGATTGTTTCGAGGTTCGAGCAACCAGCTCTACGTCCCCGCCTTCACCCAGAAGGATTTTCCAACCACTATAACTTTCACAAATAATTACAATCACCGAGAGTACCCAACTCCTCAATCACACTCCTCTAGTCCAGAGGTAGTGGAGCCACAAATACAAGAATCTCTTGGTGATCAAAAGACCACAAACCCTGTTTTGAAAACCTTTTTCCTTACAAAAACCCTAAAGAATAATGTGTAGGATTGAAGCTCAAGTTTTATAAGTGAAAAAGAAAGTGAAATTGAAGAGAGTTTAGAACCAAAACTTCAGTAAAAAGAGAGAATTTTGAGTACCAAAATAGAGAGCAAAAACTTCTTTTGAAAGCCTTAAACTTGAACTCTTTTGCAAAGTATTGTTATAATCACCTCAACCCTAATCATCCCTATTTATAGGATAAAGGTAAGGATTAAAGAGTAAACTGTTATAATGAATAATTAGGAAATATTTGACCCAAAACCAGCCCCCAAAATTGTTTAGAGAGAAAAATCACATTTTAAAACGTGTTTAATCAACTAGCCGTTAGGCTGAAATCAAGCTCTCGGTCGACCGGCCGGTCGACCGGGTTTTCAAAAATTTTAGCCGTTGCCAGCCCACGGTCGACCGCCCGGTCGACCGAAACAAACAGAAACATGGGTGCTTTCAGTCGGCCAAAGGTCGATCGACCGACATGGTGTCCGGTCGACCGCCCGGTCGACCGGGAGACGTGCACACATGCACGCACCCAAACAGTCAGAAGCTCGGTCGACCGTTCTGACCTGAAACAGAGCTGGTCGACCGCCCGGTCGACCGCAACAGGTCAAAAACAATACTTTTGGAAAATGTTTTGAAGATCTTGATAATTTTTCAAAGTACTTTTGATCAAGACTTGGTATACTATATAAAATAGAGTTTGTAAGTAATAAAATATATTTAAAAATATTTTGTATATAAGAGAAATTTCTTTTAGAAAAATCATGTGCACAAAATCTTGTGTGTGGGAAATTTTGAGCTTCAAACCTATTCAATATTCTTTAACAAACTAAAAATATAAAAACTAAGAAATGAAGTGTCTGAGCCGCGCTACACTAAGCTAGAGCCTTCTCTTCTATGAAAATGTCCTCTTACGCCTTTGTCTTTTAGCATCATAATTCCTTGT
This sequence comes from Agave tequilana, assembly GCA_038442645.1. NCBI lineage: Eukaryota > Viridiplantae > Streptophyta > Magnoliopsida > Asparagales > Asparagaceae > Agave > Agave tequilana. Next base: position 58,513 of record JAVJIF010028795.1, on the reverse strand, counting down.
CATAGCTTAGAAAAGCCATCATGAATAGTACTAACCTGAAACTCATTCTAAACAACTTATTAGTACCAAATAGCATCTATGTGTTTTGTTATCATCAAAACTTAAACAAATGAGAGTGTAACCTTTTGGGCCAACAATCTCTCCCTTTTTGATGATGACAAAACATATAGGCTATTACACAAGACATAAAAAGAGAGGTAAAAACTCCCCTCAAATAATACTCTATTAAAAAATAATTTATTATGAGAGAATATTTGAATTTGAATTTTCAAAAGACATTTTGAATAACTATCAATAAAACACCAAAATATTTCTCCCCCTTTTTGTCATACATCAAAAAGGGAAAAATTAGTAAGAAAACTTTTTTATTCAACAACACAAACATTAAGTTCACCACATATAAAGGAAAATCTATTATAATCAAGTGGTTTAGTGAAAATATCGGCAAGTTGCAAATCGAAAGAAACATAATCAATCTCAATATAACCTTTCTCAAAATGATCTCTAAGAAAGTGATATCTAATCTCAATGTGCTTGGTCTTACTATGTTGATTTGCATTCTTGGTCATATGAATAGTACTAGTAATATCACAAAATATTTTTATAAAATCATAATGCAAATCATAATCAAGGAGAGTATGTTTCATCCAGAGGACTTGTGCACAACAAGCCCCCGTCGCAACATACTCCGCCTTGGCGGTTGAGAGGGCTACCGAACTTTGTTTCTTAGAAGACCATGAAACAAGACAATTACCAAGAAATTGACATATTCCACTAGTACTCTTTCTATCCACTCTACAACCCGCATAGTCGGCATCCGAAAAACTCGTCATTGAAAAATCTCCGATTTTGGATACCAAAGACCCATTCCAATAGTGCCCGTAATATAACGAATGATGTGTTTTACCGCAATTAAATGAGATTCTTTGGGACACGATTGGAATCTAGCACAAACACACATACTAAACATGATATCCGGCCTACTAGCCATTAAATACAACATGAAAAACACCTAGAGGGGAGGTGAATAGGTGTAAGTGCTAATCCAGAAACTAAGTGCGCTAAATGCGGAAGCTAATGCAAATTTTGCAACACACTTAGTACAACACACAAGTGTAGCCGAATTCCCCGTGAAGGGCTCTGAACTAACTCCTCTTGATTCCCCTAAATATGGGTTGAGGTGCTATATGAAGCTCTTGTGGTTAAGTACAAGTGAGGCACACACACAAGCAATCCAAGCATATAATGAATAAGCAATATGAATCAATGCAAGGACAACACAATCAAATAGATATGTATGATATGAATGATGCTATGCACAATATAAAGAGAGAGAGAGAGAGTTAGAGAGACAATGGATCAAACGCTAACAACAAGATATGTTTCGAGGTTCGAGCCCCTAGCTCTACATCCCCGCCTACACCACCGTGTAGGATTTCCAATCCACTATCTCCCACCGAGGAAACCTCTACCGAAGAGGATTTGTTACAATTCTAGGAGTACCAAACTCCTCTCTCAAACAACCACCTCACAACCGAGGGGTAGGCCCGTAGCCAATACAACAACCAACACCTCTACCGAAGAGGGTTTACAAACAATCTCCACCTCTCACTAGAGGGAGCAAACCAATCACCCGATCAACCTCTACCGAAGAGGGATATAACAAAAGCAAGGGTGTACAACTAGTGGTTTCTTTCAACCACAAACCAATCTCTCTTTCTTTTCTCTTTCCACAAAAAAATAAGATCCTAAAAGAATAGGATAGAAGATAGCTCAAGTGTGAAAAAACAAGTGTTTTGAACAAAGAAATTCTCTTGGGAAAATACAAAATAGATATGGAAATTTAGATCAAAAACTATTTCCAAAACCCTAATTTCTTTGAAATAAATAAAACACTTAAAAGCAAATAGGTGAATCTTTTTAGTACTAAAACTCTTTCGAAAACTTCTTTTAAACACCAAGAATAGAGAGAAATTTTAGCTCATAAAAACTTTACCAAAATCCCAAATGAATGGGGTTTATATAGGCCAAACAGAAAACTAGCCATTAGGTTGATGTGGCAGCCTGACAGGCTTGGCGGTCGGCCGCCCGGTCGACCGCCAACAGTCATAAATGTGACCATTGGGTAAACCCGGTCGACCGCCCGGTCGACCCAAACTAACAGAGGGCTCTGCTCTCAGACCCGGTCGACCCGGACGGTCGACCGAGCTTGTGTCTGCCAGACGTGCACAAGTCTGTGCACGTCGGTCGACCGCAAGGGTCAACCGGCCCATGGTGCGGTCGACCGTCTGGGTCGACCGACCTAGCCTGTCAGCACAAACCTGGGTCAGAAAATTTGGGAAAAAATATTTTAATAAATCTTTTATCTTTTCTGAAAAATACCATAAAACTTGTTTTAACATTTTATATTGAACACAAACTAGTGATAAAAATTTCAAGACAATATATCAACATATCAATTCATTTTGAGTCTTGCAAATTTTATCAAAACCAAAACCTGTATTTTATCAAACTTAGATTTTTCCAAAACATGAATAGGATAGTCAAAATAAGTTTGTTTAAAAGATAAGCATGCTTGTATAGAATGAAACTACTATACATAAACCAATTAAACTTGTTTTGATCACTATTCATGAAAACCAAATCCAAACATAAAACGTGTGTTATGTGCACTTGAGCGTATCAACTATATTAAGCTTTATAAATGGATCTAAAACACACTAAACTAAATTAGGATACCTAAGTCTTCTTGACGATCTTCATCTTCAAGTAGACCCGATCTAAAACTCCATCCATGGGCTAGGCAATGTGTGATCTTGAAGCTTGAGCCCTGGAATCACTTGTGAAGCTTCCAAACACCTCTTGTTGAAGCTATCACCAAACTAACATCTTGTTTAAATGATCTGAAACTAAAATCACAAGATTATTAGTAAACATAACTACATGAGTTAATCATCATCAAAACTAGGGTGGAAGGCCTTTGGGCCAACAATCTCCCCTTTTTGATGATGACAAAACTCATGGAGTTATATATGCATGGATTAAAGTTAAGCTTCAAAGAAGCTCCCCCTTAACTCATGCATAAAACACATAAACATAAATATGCATGAATGACAATGCATAAACAAGATGCTCTAGATACCAAATGAAATATTCAAAACAAAACATGCTCTAGAGACCAATTAAAATTAAACTAAATTAAACATAATATATGCAAAACATACATATGCATATATAAACCTCAAAATCTTTCTCCCCTTTTTTTGTCAATCATCAATAAAGGGGTAAAAATCAAAACAAAACAAAATCTTCTCCCCTTTTTAATACAAAGAAACAATCTTCAATAAGGGGTAAAAACAAAACCAAATCAATAACTTTTTCTCCCCCTTTTTGTCCGAAACAAGGAATCAACTAAGGGTTAATAGAAATGTTCTCCCCTTTTTGTCTAAAACAAAACAAAACCAAATAGGGGTAACAATCAATTAGGATATCAATTGAAAATATGTCAAAGTAGCATCTTGATACTAATTGAAAGTAAACATAGATCAAACAACAAAAGGTATATGTAGAAGAGATGTTAAGCTCTCCTTGCATATATGCAATACAAATCAAAACTTTTGTATTTATCTTTAAACAAAATTTTTAGATACCAAATTTTAAAACATTCAAAAAATAAACATCTTGATATCAAAGGAAGGTAATTTTCCTTTTAAGTATATGATATCAACTTAAACTTTTTTTATCATAAAGCAAGGGAGTGAAAAACTAATACCAATTGAAATATGAAAATCGAATTTTCTCCCCCTTTATGAAATACCAACAAAAATAATGCATAGGCTTGAAATAAAATACCAATTGAAAATTGAATCAATTGAAATAAAGTTAAAACTCAAGAACTAGCATAAAAACATATATATGTATGAAAAATAGATACCAATTGAAATTGATATACTTAGAATTGAAAGCATACATACATACAAACATATATGAGTATACAAGAAGGGTCAAAATTGATACCAATTGAAAGAATTTAATGATACCAATGAAATAACAATAATGATCAAATGTATACATCATATAACTATACCTCCCAATCATGGTTCAAGTTTTAAATGATTTTCATTTTAAAGCATACATGAACATGATCTCCCATCCAACCTCCCATGGTTGGTAGGGGTTTCAAAAATTAGGTTTGAAAAATATAGTTTGTTTGAAAACATCTACCATATGAAGAATATCGCAACTAGTTATATGAAAATTTGTAAACTAGTACGAAATCCTTCAAGTAAGGAATAAACTAAAAATAATTTTCATAAAACACATGTAAATCACATAGCACTTAAAAACACTCAATATTCAATAAAGTCCATACATGCTCATGAAAACAAACTCATGAGAAATATTTTAACCATGGTGAGTGTACAAGTAATGTGTGACATGGCATTATGAAATTTTCAATTAAGCTCAAAATTCCTTGAAACAAGAAAACATGAAAATCATTAAAACTATTTAATCTTCAAGGTATATGTATGTCCTATACAAATTAAAGTATACATACATATCCAAACATAACGAGTCCACAAAGATATATGCATGAAGGCACGTGGCTCAAAAGGATGTATATGTATAAACAATAATTTGAATAAAATAGACATATATATGAAGTTAAACATAAACACTAAAACATGAAACAAATTCAAAAATGAGAATACAAGTTTAAAATGCATGGTTCATCAAAACTAGACTATACTAGCACATCTAATGGGAACAAATAAGCATTCAAGCTCAAACATATATAGATTTATTTGTGACCCACTATATGTACAAGTATAACTCCTAGTCTTAATGAAAACTAACATCTAAACATGTAATCAAGGCATGAAGCATAAAACAAGATATAATCAACATGAAAAATATAAACATGATTATTATGAAAATCCACATGTTATTAGAAATATGATATACTCAATAGCAACCATATAGGGAGAACACAAAAGAATTTATCCATATTAAACATGGGTGTCTCAAAATAACTAAACATGTATATCACTAATCTAATAAACATGGCATTTTCATACTAATCACTAAACAATGAAACATGCTATAAACAATGAATATTAAAAGCATGAAAACAATAAATAGGAGTTAGGAATCGTTACCAAAACCTAGAAGGCAACTTTCTTGTCTCCAAAACATGGTGGTCTTCTCCACCAAACTTCCCTTGAAAGTGATGCATCCAATTGATTTCCTTGAAGCTCGGAACGCATCCACTCCAAGGTGCCATCACTCTCACGTCATGTGAGAGCCCACACCTACATCAAAAATAAGAGGGGTGGACTTTGTACCCATACTCTTTTGGATCCATGAGGGTTAGTCCCTTCTCTAACCCAAACAAAATTCTTTACTAAATTTACATTATGTAATCTATCAAAGCAAAATTTAGCAAGGTGGCCCATACGTCCACAATGTGTACAAGTGTACACATGAGCATACATGTGATGATGGTGTCCGTGAGAAGCATGTGTATGCCGTAGGGGGTGTGCATGAAAAGATGGAACTTATTTCTTTCGAAACAAAGTTTCCAAACGTGTATGCCCTTCTACACATTGGCTCAAAGTGGAGCCCAAACAATCTACACTCTTCTTAAGTATGGATATATCATTGTTAATTAAAGAAGAAGTGTGGCATGCAATAGGTGATTTAGATGGAACTACCCTAGCATGCCAAACATGTGAAGAAATATCATTTTTCAAAGATTTATTTTTATTTAAACAAATTTCTAATTCTTTTGAAATAAAATCAATTTCTCTTTCTAAAGAATCATTATCTCTTAACACAAATTCAATTTTTGAAGACAAAACATCATTATTTTTCAAAAGAGTTTCACAATCATTTTTATTTTTCAAAAACTTATTTTCTTTAAGTGCAAGGTCTAATTGAGATCTCAATGAATCCCTTTCATTATAGACCTCAACCTTCTCTTGCAAAACATGGTTAAGTCTAGAATGTAAACATTTATTTTCTTTTTCAATTTCTAGACTTTTCTTTTTCAAAATTTTATATTTTTCAATTAATTTTTCACAAACAATAGATAGTTCTTCATTTAAGGCATGGGCATCATAATCATCACATGAAGAACTAGCATCAACATCATTATCTAAGTGGGTTTCCGAGTGTACCTCAAGGGAGTCATTCCCTTGGATCATGTAGCATTGAGACTCGGATTCTCCACTAGACTCCTCCTCTTGTTGAGTTGGCACTTGAAGCTTGGAGGTGGTGGTTGTGGTTGTCAACATATTCCACACTGCAAATGCGGAATCAAAGTTAGAAGCAAGCATAAGATATTCTTTAGGAAGTGTGCTTCTAATGGCCTTTAGGGCTTGTGCATTGGCCCCTATATGAATGCGGTTACCAAGATAGCATTTCTTGGTAGCAGCAAGAAAGACATGCAAACCTAGAGTCTTCAAATAACAACTCATCATAACCTTCCAAATCTCAAGTCTAGAAATGTCAAACATAGGAGGGCTATCTATGAGTGCAAACTATATGTGTGCAAACAAGAAAATGCAAACAAGATTAACAAACAAATGGATCTCACTCCTAGGATATTAAGCCTAAGTATCAGAGCGTAGGCTCTGATACCAATTGAAAAACACCTAGAGGGGGGTGAATAGGTGTAAGTGCTAATCCAGAAACTAAGTGCGCTAAATGCCGAAGCTAATGCAAATTTTGCAACACACTTAGTACAACACACAAGTGTAGCCGAATTTCCCGTGAAGGGCTCTGGACTAACTCCTCTTGATTCCCCTAAATATGGGTTGAGGTGCTATATGAAGCTCTTGTGGTTAAGTACAAGTGAGGCACACACACAAGCAATCCAAGCATATAATGAATAAGCAATATGAATCAATGCAAGGACAACACAATCAAATAGATATGTATGATATGAATGATGCTATGCACAATATAAAGAGAGAGAGAGAGAGAGTTAGAGAGACAATGGATCAAACGCTAACAACAAGATATGTTTCGAGGTTCGAGCCCTAGCTCTACATCCCCGCCTACACCACCGTGTAGGATTTCCAATCCACTATCTCCCACCGAGGGAACCTCTACCGAAGAGGATTTGTTACAACTCTAGGAGTACCAAACTCCTCTCTCAAACAACCACCTCACAACCGAGGGGTAGGCCCGTAGCCATACAACAACCAACACCTCTACCGAAGAGGGTTTACAAACAATCTCCACCTCTCACTAGAGGGAGCAAACCAATCACCCGATCAACCTCTACCGAAGAGGGATACAACAAAAGCAAGGTGTACAACTAGTGGTTTCTTTCAACCACAAACCAATCTCTCTTTCTTTTCTCTTTTCCACAAAAAAACAAGATCCTAAAAGAATAGGATAGAAGATAGCTCAAGTGTGGAAAAATAAGTGTTTTGAACAAAAAAATTCTCTTGGGAAAACACCAAAATAGATATGAAAATTTAGATCAAAAACTATTTCCCAGAACCCTAATTTCTTTGAAATAAACAAAACACTTAAAAGCAAATAAGTGAATCTTTTTAGTACTAAAACTCTTTTGAAAACTTCTTTTAAACACCAAGAATAGAGAGAAATTTTAGCTCATAAAAACTTTGCCAAAATCCCAAATGAATAGGGTTTATATAGACCAAACAGAAACTAGCCGTTAGGCTGATGTGGCAGCCTGACAGGCTTGGCGGTCGGCCGCCCGGTCGACCGCCAACGGTCATAAATGTGACCGTTAGACAAACCCGGTCGACCGCCCGGTCGACCCAAGCTAACAGAGAGCTCTGCTCTCAGACCCGGTCGACCCGGACGGTCGACCGAGCTTGTGTCTGCCTGACGTGCACAAGTCTGTGCACGTCGGTCGACCGCAAGGGTCGACCGGCCCATGGTGCGGTCGACCGTCTGGGTCGACCGACCTAGCCTGTCAGCACAAACCTGGGTCAAAAAAACTGGGAAAAAATATTTTAATAAATCTTTTATCTTTTCTGAAAATACCATAAAACTTGTTTTAACATTTTATATTGAAACACAAACTAGTGATAAAAATTTCAAGACAATATATCAACATATCAATTCATTTTTGAGTCTTGCAAATTTTATCAAAACCAAAACCTGTATTTTATCAAACTTAGATTTTTCCAAAACATGAATAGGATAGTCAAAATAAGTTTGTTTAAAAGATAAGCATGCATGTATAGAATGAAACTACTATACATAAACCAATTAAACTTGTTTTGATCACTATTCATGAAAACCAAATCCAAACATAAAACGTGTGTGTTATGTGCACTTGAGCGTATCAACTATACTAAGCTTTACGAATGGATCTAAAACACACTAAACTAAACTAGGATACCTAAGTCTTCTTGACGATCTTCATCTTCAAGTAGACCCGATCCAAAACTTCATCCATGGGCTAGGCAATGTGTGATCTTGAAGCTTGAGCCCTGGAATCACTTGTGAAGCTTCCAAACACCTCTTGTTGAAGCTATCACCAAACTAACATCTTGTTTAAATGATCTGAAACTAAAATCACAAGATTATTAGTAAACATAACTACATGAGTTAATCATCATCAAAACTAGGGTGGAAGGCCTTTGGGCCAACACAACAAACTACCAATCATGCTTCTATACAATTTTATATCAACACACTTACCTTGGTCATCCTTATCAAGCTTGGTGGTGGTGGCCATGGGAGTGTTGCAAATTTTTGAACCTTCAAGTCCAAATTTCTTGATGAGTTCCTTGGAGTACTTGGCTTGACATATGAAAATCCCATCACGCATTTGCTTGATTTGGAGTCCAAGTAAATAATTCAATTCACCCATTAATGACATCTCAAATTCACGTTGCATATATTGTTCAAACTCCTTGCAAAGTAACTCATTAGTAGAACCAAAGATTATATCATCAACATATATTTGCACTATAAGAATGTCACTATCAACATATTTAGTAAATAATATTGTGTCTACTTTGCCTTTAACAAAATCATTTGTAAGAAGAAAACTAGAAAGCCTTTCATACCAAGCTCTTGGAGCTTGTTTTAAACCATACAATGCTTTATCTAACTTGAAAACAAAATTATGATGTACATGGTCTACAAAACCGGGAGGTTGTTCAACATAAACTTCTTCATTAATAAAACCATTTAAAATGCACTCTTTACATCTATTTGAAAAAGTTTAAAATTTTTGAAAGATGCATAAGCTAGTGTAATCCGTATGCTTCAAGCTGTGCTACGAGTGCAAAGGTCTCCTCAAAGTCGATTCCTTCAACTTGAGTGTAACCTTGGGCCACTAACCTAGCCTTATTCCTAATAACATTTCCTGACTCGTCCATCTTGTTCCTAAAAATCCACTTAGTACTAATTATTGGTCTATCGTGGGGTCTAGGAATAAGGTGCCAAACTTGGTTGCGCTCAAATTTATTAAGCTCTTCTTGCATAGCTAGCAACCAATATGAGTCACCCTCGGCTTCGAGGATGTTTTTGGGTTCAAAATGAGAAATGCAAAATTACTACACAATTCATGGAGTTTAGAGCGAGTTGTTACCCATTTTGATACATCACCTATGATGAGATCTTTGGGATGATTTGTAGCGTATCTCCAATCTTTAGGAAGTGGTTGTGATTGTTCCACTTCATCCTTTTGAACTTCACCAATGGGTTCTTCCTTGTCTTCTTGGATGGGTGAGTCCTTCAAGGATATTTTCTCCATATTCTCACCCAATGAGTCAATCTCTACAACATTCTCAACAATAGTATTAGATTCTTCAAATTTAACATGCATAGATTCTTCAATAGTGTGAGATGATGTGTTAAACACTCTATATGCTTTACTAGTACTTGAATAACCAACAAAGATTGCTTCATAAGCCTTAGCATCAAATTTACCCAAATTATCTTTGTGTTCAAAACAAAACACTTACATCTAAAAACTTTAAAATATGAAACATTTGGTTTTCTTAAATGATAAATTTCAAAAGAGGTTTTGAAAGTATTTTTACACAAATAATACGGTTTGATATGTAGCATGCGGTGTTTACGGCCTCAGCCCATAAATATTGAGGGAGCCCATATTCACTTATCATAGTCCTAGCCATTTCTTAAAGAGTTCTATTCTTCCTTTCAACTACTCCATTTTGTTGTGGAGTCCTAGGACATGACATTTCATGCTTAATTCCCTTTTCATCACAATAAGTCATGAAGAGTTGGTTAACAAACTCACCACCTCTATCACTTCTTATTCTTAAAATTGAATCCTTTTTCTTTTTCAACCCTCTTACGAAAAACCTTAAAATGGGAAAAAGTTTAATCTTTATGCTCCAAAAAGAAAACCCAAGTGAAACGAGAAAATCATCAACTAAAACAAAAACATATCTACTTCCATTTAAACTTTTAGTTTTAGTAGGTCCAAAAAGATCCATGTGAATCAATTCTAATGGCCTTGTTGACATGATATCCTTGATTGGTTTGAAAGAAGACTTGGTTTGTTTCCCAAGTTGGCACGCACCACAAATGTGGTCTTTTTCAAACTTCAAATAAGGAATACCCTTCACCAATTCCTTAGAATTAATTCTAGTAAGGTGATCAAAAGATGCATGTCCTAATATTCTATGCCAAAGCCAAGAAATCTCATCAAAAACATTCAAGCATTTAGTAGAACAATCTAAATTAAGCATGTCAATAATATAGACATTATTTTCACGAAATCCGGTAAGAATACAATCATTGGTTTTACAATCAAAAATTTTGCAAGAAGATTCATCAAACACAACTTTGAGACCACGATCACATAATTGACTTATACTAAGCAAGTTATGTTTAAGTCCATCAACAAGAATAACATTTTCTATTAAAGGAGATGCACCAATCTTAATGTTACCTTTACCGATGATGATGCCCTTGAAGTCATCTCTGAAGGTGACGGTGCCACCTTCAACGTACCTTGATAGGGTTGTAAAATTATTGATGTCCCATGTCATATGCCTTGAACAACCACTATCAAGGTACCACCGCTCCTTACGTCTTGGAGCCTTGGTGTGTACCTACATCAAATTATTTAGGACTTGATTTTGGTACCCATATTTTCTTGGGTCCTAAAGAGTTAGTGTCACGAACCCACACAAGATTATTTGTCCTATTTATATGATCATAGCAAAATTTAGTTAAATGGCCATTCCGGCCACAATAAGTGCATCTATAAATTCTTCCATATTTAAATGCATAATGAGCATGTGGCTTACGAACATATGAATTGTGAGCATGAGTAGTTTTATCATGAGTGACATGTGATGTGTTGGCATGATGAGCTTGAGAATTTCTAGCATGAGTTGTTTTATTATTTTAGCATATGGAGTGTGCATATGCTTCTTTGAAAACATTTCTTCTAATTTAGTAGTGTTAAAAGCACATTCTTTTAAAATATTTTCAAAATCATTGATTTTAGTTTTTAACAAGGATAATTCATTTTCATCAATTTTTGAAAATTTAGCTTTACAAGCAATTTTATAAGCATCAAACTCTCTTTTTGTTGAAATAAGATTAGAAGAAAGTTCATCCTTTTCTTTTGAAGAAATTGCAAGTTGATTTTAAGCATCTCAATTTTCTTTTTCAATTTTGAACATTCTACCTTTTTATCATCAAAACTTTCAGAAAGTTTTACAAAGGCATGTTCTAATATTTCTCTACTTATTTCATTTTCATCATCAAGAGATTGAGTAGATACCTTGGGTGTGTTTGCCATGAAACACATATTTGCCGTGTCGACTTCATCTTCAGATTCACTTTCTGAATCCCAAGTAGCTTTGTATACTTTCTTTTCAACCGGTCTCTTTTGCTTCAAGGAGGAGGTCATCTTTTTCTTGAAATCGGGATAATCGGCCATGATGTGTCTGGGTTTCCGACAGTTGTAGCATATGATCCTTTTCTCCTCCTTCCCTTCCCATCGCTTTCTATAGTTGAACTTATTCTTGCGGTACATTCTCTTTACATTTCTCACAAGAAGAGATAACTCTTCATCATCTTCTTCATCTTCTTCATCATCATAGTTGGAGAAGGAAGACTTGAAAGCTATTGACTTTTTCTTTTGAGGTACCGCATATTTTCTAGCCTTCTTCTCCATCTCATGAGTCTTAAGGTTTCCAATAAGACTTATGAGCTTCATCTCATCTTTGTCATTCAACTCCTTTAAGGTGGTAGCTTTGATCTCCCATGATGAAGGAAGAGCACAAATCACTTTGCGCACCTTTTGGTCGTTGCCTATATCATCACCTAGAGAAGAAAGAGCATTAGTAATCTTAGTAAACTTGGTAATCATATCATCAATAGATTCTTCTTCTAGCATTTTAAAATTTCATATTGGGAACACGAGATCTATTTTAGCTCTCTTGACTTGTGATGTCCCCTCATGAGTGACCAATAAGTGTTGCCAAATCTCATAGGCGGATTTGCAATGGATAACCCGTGTTAGATCATCCTCATTCAAAGCTAAAAGTAGTGCATTTTGAGCCTTAGAGTTAGCATCAAATTCCTTGAAGGTGAGTTCGGACCAAGTGTCCTCCTCACTTTCGGGTCTACTATAGGGCTTGATCAAGGACTTAGCAACTAGACTACTAGAGATTGTAGAAAAATAATCATCCTAACTTTCCATATGGGAAAGTTGAGTCCATCAAATTTGGGAGGGGTCTTAATGTTGCAGGCCATCTTTACTAGTGTATGAATGTAAATATGCAAATAGTGATTAACAAATTTTTTAGAATCTCTCTAAGGATGTGAAGCCAAAAACTAGAGTTCTTACTTTGATACCAATTGAAATCACCTAGAGGGGGGTGAATAGGTGATAATGCTAATCAATGCAAAAATTAAAATGTTATGATGCAACGATCACCCGAAACAAGACTAGAAGACGAATACCCCGTGAAGGGCTCTGAACTCCTTCCTCGTGATTCCTCTAGATAAGAGTTTGAGGCACGCAATGCAATCTTGTTGTATGAGTATTGATCAACAATATAGCAATAAATATAAAGCAAGTAAATAAAGCAAATAAACCAATCGCAAACACTGAGATTTGTTTCGAGGTTCGAGCACTCAGCTCTACGTCCCCGCCTTCACTCAGAAGGATTTTTCAACCACTATAACTTTCACAAAGAATTACAATCACCCAGGAGTACCCAACTCCTCAATCACACTCCTCTAGTTCAGAGGTAGTGGAGCCACAAATACAAGAATCTCTTGGTGATTAAAAGACCACAAACCCTCTTTTAAAAACCTTTTTCCCTTACAAAAACCCTAAAGAATAATGTGTAGGATTGAAGTAAGTGAAAAAGAAAATGAAATTGAAGAGAGTTTAGAACCAAAAACTTCAGTAAAAAGAGAGAATTTTGAGCACAAAAACAGAGAGCAAAAACTTCTTTTGAAAGCCTTAAACTTGAACTCTTTTGCAAAGTATTGTTATAATAACCTCAACCCTAATCATCCCTATTTATAGGATAAAGGTAAGGATTAAAGAGTAAACTGTTATAATGAATAATTAGGAAATTTTGACCCAAAACCAGCCCCCAAAATCGTTTAGAGAGAAAATCACGTTTTAAAACGTGTTTAATCAACTAGCCGTTAGGCTGAAATCAAGCTCTCGGTCGACCGGCCGGTCGACCAGGTTTTAAAAAATTTTAGCCATTGCCAGCCCACGGTCGACCGCCCGGTCGACCGAAACAAACAGAAACATGGGTGCTTTCAGTCGGCCGAAGGTCGGTCGACCGACATGGTGTCCGGTCGACCGCCCGGTCGACCGAGAGACGTGCACACATGCACGCACCCAAACAGTCAGAAGCTCGGTCGACCGTTCTGACCTGAAACAGAGCCGGTCGACCGCCCGGTCGACCGCAACAGGTCAAAAACAATACTTTTGGAAAATGTTTTGAAGATCTTGATAATTTTTCAAAGTACTTTTGATCAAGACTTGGTATACTATATAAAATAGAGTTTGTAAGTAATAAAATATATTTAAAAATATTTTGTATATAAGAGAAATTTCTTTTAGAAAAATCATGTGCACAAAATCTTGTGTGTGGGGAATTTTGAGCTTCAAACCTATTCACTATTCTTTAACAAACTAAAAATATAAAAACTAAGAAATGAAGTGTCTGAACCGCGCTACACCAAGCTAGAGCCTTCTCTTCTATGAAAATGTCCTCTTACGCCTTTGTCTTTTAGCATCATAATTCCTTGTCATAGCTTAGAAAAGCCATCATGAATAGTACTAACCTGAAACTCATTCTAAACAACTTATTAGTACCAAATAGCATCTATGTGTTTTGTTATCATCAAAACTTAAACAAATGAGAGTGTAACCTTTTGGGCCAACATGAAGCCTGTCCTATCGCTCGGGCGTTGGATGAGCCGCCGTCAACTAGCGGTAAAAGCCTCTGGATACACTAGCACCTAGGCTCGAGTACGAGTCTAGGCCTCTGCTCAGAATCAGAGTGGTTACCTAAAAAATATGAAAAAAGGAGAAAATATTTAATTTAAACTAATATCATTCTCATGAAGAGTAGGGCTCAAATTTTTTTGTAGAGGGAGAAAGAAGAATTTAAGACTTGTGTGTTAAATGAAAAAAATGACTCTATTTATAGGCCTAAATGAGTAAGCTGGTTAGAGACTTATTAGGCATAGTGATTATCATCTTGCTACTTAAGAAATAAATCTAAGTTGAAAAAGCCAAGTTCTTTTATTAAAAAAATAAAAATTCAACACTTGAGAACACATGCCGCTGGTCCATATGTGCATCACTATTCGTACAAATGAGAATAAATGTGATTTTAATAAATGCACCGCCTTTCCTCTCATCGCATGCACGGAAAAGGGAAAAAAAAAGAAGACAAACAAAAAGAACAACATCAACTAAGCCATTTGTCCCATGTATTTGGGGTAGGCTGCATGAACCAAATGAGAATTACGCTGGATCGAGCACATGGATCAGCTTTCTTCACTCAATTCTATCGAGCAATATGCCTTCACTAATACCTATAACCTCTATATCTTGTCGTATTCCCTCTATCCATGTTTTCTTCAGTCTCCCCTGCGATCTTTTACCTTGTCCTAATTTGATACACTCTACTCGTCGGACTGGCGCATCTGTAGGTCTACGTCGCACATGACCAAACCATCGTAGGCGATTTTCTCTCATCTTCTCTCCTGTAGAGGTTACGCCTATCTTAGTACGAATATCCTCATTTCTCACCTTATCTCTTCTCGTGTTAGCACACATCCAACGAAGCATGCGCATCTATGCTACACTCATCTTCTGGGCATGATATCTCTTTATAGCCCAACATTCTGTGTCATATAACAAAACTGACCTAATAGCAGTCCGATAAAATTTCCATTCAGCCATAACGGAATGTTACGATCACATAAAACTCCTGTTGTGTTCTTCCATTTCAACCAGCCGACTTAGATCCTATGGTTGACATCAGTATTGATCTCCCCATCCTTTTAGATAATAGAACCCAAGTACTTAAAATGACTGCTCATCAGTATATCTCTTCCATCTAGTCTCACAATACTATAATCTCAAATTTCCTGTTTACTGAATTTACACTCCATATACTCTGTTTTGACCTTATTTAATCTAAAACCTCGAGATTCTAGAGTTTGCCTCCATCACTCCAATTTGGCATTTACCCCAGCTCTCGTCTCATCGACTATGACAATATCATCTGCAAATAGCATACACCACGGTATCTCATCCTGGATAGCTCTAGTAAGCTCATTCATCACTATAGCAAATAAGAATGGACCCAATACAGATCCTTGATGCAATTCAACTGTGATAGAAAAATCATTTATTATGCCTCCACAAGTTCTGACATTTACCTCTACTCCACGTACATGTCCTTGATTATGTCAATATATTTGATGGGAATTCCCTTTTTCATCAATGTCCACCATAATATCTCTTTTGACACTGTATCATAAGTTTTTTCTAAATCAATAAAAAAGAGAAGGAAAGAAATAAAACAGAAACGCAGACAAATTCGCCCCTTTTCCCCTCTAATATTTTTAAAATTCAATGAGGGCTCCCCTTATTTTTGAATAGGTTGTAGCATGGTCGCAAGTAGGATTCAACCAACAAGAAGGTTAACGAGTACAACAACAATTGTTTTCCGTTAGACATTTTTGAATCTATAAGTGGAACCATTCCGCCATGAAAATTCTTCACAATGTGTTGGTTGAGACAAGATTGGAACGGCTCTTCATAAATAACATTCAACAACATATGACCCCTGTCCTCTTGTTGTTACACATGATGCAGCATCCAAGAATGAAAGGGCTTTGCAGCTAGTGATTTAAGTTTATATGGGACACATCGACTATTTCTCATCACATGGACTGAGGCCTCCAAGTGGACTGGGCCAATCCGCGCTCCGCTAGAGGCAAACAATAAGTACTGTGATAAAGGCCCAACACCTTTGGCCGAGTAGCATCACCCCTCCTTCGTGTGCAAAAAGTTCCGCATTTGATTCTCAGAGGACTCAGAAGACTCGTGCAAAAAGTTCCGCGTTTGATTCTCAAAGGACTCAGAAGACTCAGAGGACTCCACCAGGTAATGTTACAGGTAAATATGCTGGCAAACAAAAAAAAAAAAAGTACTACAATAAAGAGTTCAACATTTTATGAAGAGACAAGGGAACCATATAAAAACCCTAATGAGCAGTAATCAAGTCTATTTCTGTAAATGATGATGCCCTCACAATGGTAACATTTCCACATTGGGCAAGGCACATGCCATTAGTATCTCCATTTCAAAGCTCAAGCTATATACACTATCAAAAGTAGAGAAAACACCTTTGCAAAGCACTTGGAACAACACCAGATATAAAATATAGCAGATCTCACCAATGATGTAGCTTTGAGGTGCATGGGGAACCAAAAACTTGCAGACAATTAGTGGCAGCTACACCTCAGCACAAAATAAAGAAATTGGCGCGGGTGTACTTGCACCAAATAATTGATCAAACCACATCAGATTTTAGAGTATAATAATAACCATGAGAGTAGTACATTCGGTGAGTAATTACAGATGCACTTACATACCAAAAAAGGAGTGTACTTATCAAGTGAAGGCCCTCAAAAGAATCCACTCCCACTCACAGCCATAACAGTGAACTTGTACTTTCACTCAGTAAAAGGCCCAGCTTTTTATCTGAACCTTTTCAGGTGAAGTTTTGAACCAAATAGTAACTTCCCAGTTCCCATAAGGCTCCACAAGCGGAGAGAGAGAGAAGACTGCTAGTGCTTTATCTCTCTCTCTCTCTCTCTCTCTCTCTCTCTCTCAGTGCTTTAATGGCTGTAACCACACCCCACCCCACCCCCCACCCCCGGTGTGAACAAACACAGATGTTTCAAGATAGTTACAAACATGGGTGCCAGTGTTTGCAGTAAACAATTCAGGGCATAAGAGGTTTGAAGAGTTCCCATGAATACTATAAATAATCAGGGCATCAGTTTTGCAAGCATAAAAGAGTCTAGCTATATGAACTTCAAGTCCCAATAAGTTGTCAATAAAAAGCAGATTGTGTGAAACACAGTCCGGTGGGGGAAGCAAATTTATTTACCTTTCTTCCTACTTTCCCAATAAAGTCCTCTCTCTCTCTCTCTCTCTCTCTCTCTACCCCTCAAGAAAAAGAAGACGACTGTAATACAAACTACTAAAAACTAGGTAGGACAAAAACTTCATATGTGAAACTGTCTTGTAAGCTACATAACAGATACATAAATGTATCAGTCACATGTATTAGATACGATACTTTTATTTTCTACGCGCTTCTTAATTTTGTTATGTGTATGCATGTTGTGTCGTGTGACACCCGTGTTAACATGTATGTGTCCATGCAGCATAAACGAGAAAGAAACAGTTATAACACATGACCTCAGACAAAGGAGAGAAAATGTAGCTTGATTTGAGGCGTGTTTGTTTCATCGTAAAAGTCCATAAGTCGCAAGTGGCAATTGTGACTTACGACTTACGGTGCTTGTTTGGATCGTAAGTCGTAAAATGAACTTGCATCCCACTTACGATCCACTTGTAACACAATCAGTTAATTTTGTGGCCATGCAAATCTCACTTATAACCCACTTGCAGTACAACAGTTAATTTTTGTGATCATGCAAATATGTATTGCAGACAGTTAATTGTAATTAGATTAAAGTTTTTTATTAAATTAATCTTTTAAATTATGATAATTTTTTTAATTATTAGATTAAATATAATTATTAGATTAAAATTTTTATTAATAATTTAATAATTTTTAATATTAGAATTTTTATTACTAGATTAATACAATATATTCAAATTAATTTTAATTCTTATTTTATTTATAGATTAGTAATATTTAATATAAATTTAATATAAATTTATTAATAGATTAAAATTTTAATTATTTAATTTTAATATATTTAATATTTTCTATTTTTTAATTTTTTATAAATATATAATATTTTATATACATTTAATTTAATTTGTAATTATTTAATATTTACTATTTTTAATATTTATTGACATTTTTAATATTTTAAAATTACCAAACAGTTAATTTTGTGTCAATTTTTTCACTTACGAATTGCACATTATGATAACAAAAACACAATACATTTTTCCGCTTACAATTTTACATTACTAATCAAACATCAAACATCGTGAAACCTACTTGCATGTAACTCACTTACAATTGTAAAAAAGTTTACAATTAACAACTTACGATAACTTACAATAACCAAACAGGCCCGTAGGTACATAGTTCTGCACTTATTAATGAAATTTTGCAGTGCTTTTCCTGTAGTAGTGTTGCAACAGCAAAACAATTCCTTTCCCTGATAAAACCTGCAATGTATTTTCAAAAAGGGCACTTTTTGCTGCAAAACAAGCAAAATCTTTATAGAAATTGCTCTACAAGGCTCCAGCAAATTAAAGGAGGCTGGTTGCATTTTGAGAGAGCATGAATCCTTCAGTCCACATTCATAAAAAGAAACTGAAGGGAACATTTCTGAAGCTAATAAACTTCTA
Organism: Agave tequilana; assembly: GCA_038442645.1. Classification (NCBI taxonomy): domain Eukaryota; kingdom Viridiplantae; phylum Streptophyta; class Magnoliopsida; order Asparagales; family Asparagaceae; genus Agave; species Agave tequilana. Next base: position 39,414 of record JAVJIF010028795.1, on the reverse strand, counting down.
TGAAAACAAAGCAACTGCAACTGCGTGCAAGTGCATTTGTTGCAAATACCTTTGTGCATATATCTGCAATATATTTCACAGTGCAAATAATTTCTTTAGAAATAAATGGCGCTTGCATTGTATATCTTTCTTCAATGAAGGCATGGGAACCACAAAGAGAGAGAACCTCTATCTGAAAGAAGAAAAGCAAACTGGATCCAGTGAACTCTGCAAGCCTAAAGACCTCTTTTTCTAACTCCATAGTGTTGCATGTATGACAGTGTGTTCTCCTTTGCTTAGGGTTTCTGTTTTTAAACCTTAAATTAGTGTAACATACATCTACTGCAAGGGGTTTAGTTTCAAAGTGTTAGGATTTGTTATCAACTAATAAGTGACATTGAAGAAATAATGTAATGAAAATTAGAATGTAAACCAGTAAACCTCACCAAAGAACTTAATAGTAATTATGGCTAAACTTAGTCTCTCCAAGTAAAATATAATTAACCAGCAAACCTCCCCTCCCTGAATTTTGATTTCTTTAAATGATGAAGGGTCATGTACACTTACAAAGACTACCAATTAATACGTGAAGATCAGCACAAAACAATCTTTTCCCCCATATTTTCACAAAACAATCTATTAAGAATTCTCTCAAAAAAATATATATTAAGAAGAAAAATAAACTCATTAATTAGGAGGTAGAGGGTTGAGGAAGAGGGAGCTCCCTTCAGTCCAAGCATGGAGCGGAAAGGATGGAATTGGCTCCCGCATCATTCACTCATTCACTGAGTAGCACAACACCACTCCATGGCCCCTTCTTCTTCTTACATCTCAGTGTTTGAATAAATGAGTCGGCAGCCAATTCAAAATCCATAGCCATCCGTGAGTGGACTGAAGGAAGCTCTATCAAACCCATTCCTCAACATCCAACATAACAAATAAGTCTTGAATGATCAGACCACTACACTGTAAACTTGTTTGTGATTTTATAGAAAAAGGAATTTAGACCTAGGATGGCATACATGTGACTTTTGGTATGGAGGGAAATGTGGATGAACAATGTAACCATATCCATACTGGATTGCGACAGCTTCAAATTGCAATCCAAGGATCATAATCTATTTTTTATAGTTAACTTTTGTGACATAAATTGAAATGCTTACCTTATCGAGAAATCTTCGACTGTGCTAATACAGTTGAACTACTTCAAAAGAAAGAATTTTTGAATGTAGGGAAAGCACTATTAGCGATTAAGGATCAACTTTACAGGAAATGAGTCTAGACAAAAGGACACGGGAGATGTATGAAGCTCAATAAGATAAAACATGGTACAAGAAATAAATGAATTTGTAAGAAGCTAGAGATAGCTTCAATTGAAGATAAGATGAAGGAGAATCATTTGAACAAGTGTAATCAGAGCCTCAAGTGCACTAATTGAGATCATGAGCTACAACATCATAGTCGAGCCGCTATGATTCCCGTTGACCAAAACAAAGGCAGTAAAAGGTGTAAGTAGTTCATAATTTAAGGAAGACTAAGGCCCTTGACTGAGTAAATAAGGGAAAAGGGGATTCATGAAGCCTACCCAAAATTAAGGAAGATTAATGATTGTCATTGTCATTGTTTTAAAGCAAAAGCAGCTCCCACTCTATCTCTTCTTCTCATAGTATTAAGGTAAAAAAATGGATATAAACCCCCCAACATTTGAAGATCTAAAAGTGGATGACAACTTGGAGTTCTGCAAGGGTTCATACTGTAAAGAACATGATAATTAGTGACATTGGATACACAACATTGAAAGCCTTAAAGTCCAATGCAATCTTAGTATTAAAGGAAGAGCTTACAAATTTACAAGCTTATAGATAACGTGTATTAATGACAACGAAGCTTGAAAATAACCTAGTCAACCAACAAAACATCCAATAGTTTCTAAAGCATCAAAATTACCCTACTTGAATAATTTCCTTAAAAGTATATGACAATAAGAATTGCAATGACAAATCCAAATGACCCAACTTTGAATACCAAATCACGCTCAAAATTAACATTAATGTAAGATAGTGTTTAGGTAGAAAAGCTGCAACAAACTTTTGAAATAATTAAGTGGCATGATCACCTGTACAAAACCAAGGAGATTGATTCATAATCTTCCATCTTTACAAATCAGATAAATGGTCTTGGGGGAGGGAGGGAGGGAGGGGGAGAGAGAGAGAGAGAGAGAGAGAGAGAGACCCTCAGATTTACCTATCAAATCCTCTGGAAGAATAGATCATGATAGAGAAGGGGGAGGTCCTGCAAAGTTCAATTTAAATCACCAGAAAAAAAAGAAAGAGAAAAAAAAAAAAAACTGACCTCTTGAACTTATACTCTTATAGGGTCCTCCTCTGCTGATTCCCACCTCTCAAACCCTAATTCCTCTCACAGTCAAAAAAAAATTGCTGCACAATGGGAGAGAAGAAAACAGAAACCAAAGAAAAATATTAGATCCAAGAAAAGATTAAGAAACAGAGAATGAAATATCTCCTTACACAACATCAAAATACCGTAAAAACTACAACCAACAAACAAAGCATCGGAGAGAACAAAAAGAAAAGAAAAGATAGAGGGAAGATAGAAGAACACCAAGACCATTAATTTATATGCAAACAATATCCTCCTAAAAAAAAAAGCAATAACTACAACATAAACACACAAATCACGGGGAAATATTTTGTCATGGATTGCGGCCACTCATAGAAGAAAAAAAATCCTAATTTTCTTTCTCCTATTATTATTATTTTTTTTTGCTTTTCCTTTTTTTCCTACCTTTTTCTATTTGTGAGGCGTGTTTCATGGGATTGAAAGCGACCCAAGGCGGCAGCAGCAGCCACATCCAAGGCAATTAGCTGAGACTGAGAGTGGGAAAAAGAAAACAGAGATCTGTTGGAGCAATCTAAATCTTTTGAACAGATCTAAAAACAGAGACGGAGAAAAAGTGCAGTGTCTGGAGGGTCCAAATGGCCAGTGAACACAGACGGGTGGTGTACTACTACTGGCACCCTTGGTGAGAGTCTCTTTGACTGCTTTTCTTTTTTTCTTCTTTTTCTGTCTGTTTTTTCTTTTTCCCTTTTTTTCCTTTTTCCTCTCGCTTGTGGAGCTGACTGATTAATGAGAGGGCTCTGTTGGGCCCATCACTGTTGATTGGCGAGGGGGAGAGGCCCACCAGGCTCGTGTGGGTTAGGGTTTTGATGATACACATCCTGAGTTATGGAGGGTCATATGTCCCCTCTGCGCCAGCCTGAGGCTCCAAGCAAAGCATATGTTTCTCTGGAAAATGGATTCTGCTGTGTTGCACTTGTTTCCCATTTTTGCTGTCTGTTTCAAAATTCAGAGGGGCTCGTTTGCTTACATCCTGTGAGATGATTAAGATAGCGAGAGTTAGGTGTAGCTATGTCACGAGCTACAATTTTTTTACATCACTCTCCTTAATAAAATTGGAGTTTTTTTATCCTAATACTTTCTAGAAATAATAATATACTTTAAATAATCATTACCTGCTCAATTTAACTTGTGTCTTTGGTGTTTTTGCAGTTATTGGACACCTAATACATGCTCATTCCTACTATCAAATGCAACATTAAATGATAGGAGGCAAGATTTGCAAGCACTTGGGGCAAGCTTTGGTGAAAGAAATAGACTGTAATAGGAAAGAATTGTTGTTACGTAATCCCAACAGATAATACTTCAAAAACTCTCATTGTTGGATGCATGTGTGAAGGTTCGAGTTATACCACATAAGTTAAGCTCAATTCTTTACTTTTTTTCTTTTCTAGAAATGTACAAGAAATAAAACTACAAGTAAACTTTAAAAAAAAATTAGAAGAGAAGAAAAGATACACGAAGATCCATGGATCTTCAACGTCCCCTAGTCATTTTTGTATCCATGTCTCTTTGATCTCTCATGTTTGCAGACAAAGAGGGCAAGAATAGGAGATAGAGTTTTTTAACTCTATGACAGGACTTCGGTCGACCGGGCGGTCGACCGACATGCATAAGGCTTGGATCAATCGACTGATGTTGCACGAGGAAGAGGAACCCAGTGGGGTCGATCGACTGACATTTCCAGTTAATTCTGTAATGACAGAGGGCATTGAGCGGTCGACAGGCAGTGGACCAACAGTCGGATCTGAACTGATTCTGGACCCGACTTGGAGCTGTTTTGGGGTTTCTTCTCCTACCTATAATTGGACAATCTAATCCATTTTTAGGGTTAAGGATTTTCTGTGTGAGTTCTTGAGAGAATTAATTGTAATTTTCTTGCAATTCTGTGCATATCAATAGATTTCTCTCTCTCTCTCTCCCGTCTGCCCCAGGGATGTAGGCATCTTGCCGAACCTCATGAACCCTTATCTTCCTCTTTCTTTGTGTGTATTTGTGCATCTAGGGTTTGTGTTATTGGCATGCTAGAGGACCAACAAGTGGTATTAGAGCTCTAGGCAACGCTTGAGCTTCATTTGGTGGAGTGGATTTTGATTTGGAGCTTGGTTCTTGAAGATCTCAAGCTTGGAGTGGATAAAAATCAGATTTTTATTGTGTTGGATCTCATCTTCTACAATTGGGTGGAGAGATCAATTGGAAACTCTTCTTAGGATTCAATTGAAGGTAAAAATCCTATCTTTATATCGTAGATCATTCCATATATGTTATACTTGCATGGTTGGTTGAATTGGAGTAGAAATGGCCGAAGAAACATCTAATGAGAGTAGTTATTTTGTTATGAAGAATATATAAAATTATCACCATACAAAAATTGGTGTGGTAAAGTTTGATAGCACAAATAACATTAGATTGTGGAGATGTGAGAGGTGCTGGATGTGCTAAATGCGCAAAACTTAGAGGATGCTTTCGAATTGAAGAGAGGCCAGAAGAGATGGAGGAGAAGATTTGAAAGAAAATGAATAGAACAGCTTGTGAAGTAATTAGATCATGTTTATCATAAGACCTAAAATATGATGTGATGAATGAGACTTCTGCAAAGAAGATTTAGAAGACCCTTGCGAGCAAATATTTGATGAAAAGCGTCGAGAATTGCTTACATTTGAAAAGAAGACTGTATCGTTTCCAGATGAAGAGGGGGTTTCAAACACTTATACAAAGCTTCTTGCGGATCTAGCGAATGTTGATGTCGTGATAGATGAGGAAGACAAAGTTTTGATCTTGTTGAGTTCTGTCATGCCCCGCTTCCCAAAGTACGAGGAAACGGAGTCGCGACGAAGGTCGGCGACGTATATACGCGAGGAAAATACCCCACGCATACACGCTAAGCCTAAAATAACCTGAACAAGTTATAAAAATATACTATGATATAACAATATCACTACAATATGACATATAAAATATCTAACACAATGATAGCAGATGAATATAAGAAAGAAATGGCAACAGAATGTGATAAAAATAGAATCAGGAAATAACATGAATAAAAGATTAAGAATACCTATAATTAAGAAAAGAGAGACTCCAGCTCTTCGTAATGCGTACGATCATACGTATACCTGAACAATATAAGAAGATGTCCAAAAATCCCTGGACGTGCGAATCCAGGTCGTCAGAAGTGACCTAATGAGTGTGTGTGTAAAGGGAAAGGTATTCGTGTATAACAACACAAGCAATAACAACATCATAACTGAAATAAAACATAACAAAATAATCAATGTCAAGAACAAAGCTATGAACGATATATAACTGGTATCCTGACCACTAATGTCAAGACGTGTAACCTAGCATATATCACTAGTCTGGTATACAATCGGCCATGCATACAATTATATGTCGATCATAGTTATATATATGTACAGTCGGGTGATCACGGTCAGTCACAATAAATTAACAGTTTATCATTATTAATTATGTTAGCGAACACCAATTGTCACATGTAATAGACGCATCCCATACTACGTCTATTATACGCGCCAATCGAGGTCCTCAGTTATTAAAACTGATCGGTTGGAGACATTGTCTGTGTTTTAGGTGGGTCTCGTGCATACCCAGGACCACGACCCAGACCCCTGGCGCTGAACCAGGACCTACCGCAAGGTAGTCAGGAACATGTATAACAGGAACAAGAACAAGACGGCGTGCCAGTCACCCCAAGGGAACCCTGCAGTGGAACCCTCTTTCGGCCGTGCAACCTAAATCCTAGGTCCACCCAAAATACAGACGTTGTCTCCTCTATCAATCTCCCTAATCCTACTGTAAGTTGTTTAATATCATGTTATTAGTTTATCAAGATTATTTAATGTGCATGTTACTTAGATCACTGGGATAACTCAGTGATAGTCCCGGTAACAACGTCAACATGTGTAATCAGGATGCCGGTATAACAGGATATATAATGTCAGTGAACAGAATACTGGTATAACAGGAATATGTAATAAGTACAACATGAAAGTGTTGTTACCGTGTAATAATATTTTCCCTAGCAATTAATGGTAACATGGACATGATAGTTATCAGGTAGATACCAAGTATAATCAGTCAAGTTTCTCAGGTAAATCAAGATATTCAGGATGAGTAATGACCTACTGTCATGAATAGAATAATCTGGGCAATGTATATAATCAACTTAGGTCCTCAAAATCTTATCCTCTAAGTCACTGATATATCGAATCTCAATAGCTTACCATTAAACTCCGAACATATAATATGATCACCAATATCAATGAAATCATTCTCATAATAACTCTATCTCCACTGAATTGATCAATAACTAAACATGAAGCACATGGTATGACCTCGAGATCAATAAGTCAACAAATACTGAAATCATAACGAAGTAAGGGAATCATCCTCAAATAACATATGGTCTAGAATATCTACTTCTGATACTTAACATCAACAAAATATCATCTAAATAAATCCCAAATACTCACAACTATAAATCCAGCCACGTCAATCTCATCTTAATGCAGATCAGGCTTCATTATAAAGAACATAAATTTCAGATCAACTCTAACTCAAGATCAATCCAAACACAGTCCAACTTTCCTCACAACTAAATCCGAATCTAGAAGGATAAATAACTAAATAAGAACTAGCAAGAATACTAATATTCTGATGATAAAATATCGAGTCCAGAAATGTCTAACATCAATCACATCTGATCCATGATCAATAGTATCTCTAAATTGTCTCATATCAATAGAGACATCATATATACTTGTCCATAATATCCAAAAGAGTTTTGGTCAAAAATAATCACCAAATACATGAATATCAAATCTAATAACTAATACCAATTATATCAACATCAAGATCGAGCTGAGTCAAGTCACAGTCTAAGGTGTATCAAAACTGCCTAAGCCAACAACGATAAACTACCAATACATGAAATGACACTGATACAAGCTCCTATCAACTACGTAAATAAAGTGAACAATCATGGATGTCTCATGAAGTAGTACAAGTAATCAAACTGGTAAAATATAATAGAAAGTCACATAAAATGATAAGTGTAACATGTAAATACATACCGATGACGGTAAATAAGGAAATGCACAAGAACGAACACTCACAAAATTCTTTTGTTTAACAGATAGAAGGAAGAACATCACAAAATTCTTATTTACCTGAAGAAGAAAGAGAACACTCACAAAATAGAATTATAGAAGGAAAAGAAAACACTTATCTGAACTCGATCCCAAGTCTAAAGCACTGAAATCATAAGGCCCCGATAAATCTACATAGTTCATTCTATAGCAATTGTTAGATTTTTAAAAGGATATTTTAAGGAGTTTAAATCTTGATTAATTAGTTTGGGAGTTAGAAATATGATTCTTTAGGTATAATGAATTTAGTAGGTTTAATGTAAACCAATTTCTAATTTTTATTGGATTTTAATAGGCTTTAAATCATTAAAATACTTAACGGGTCTAGATTTACCATTAAGGAGAAATTGTTTTAAAGTGGGTGATTTGATTTAATTTATGTTGGTATTAGACTAAGATTTTTATCATAAAAAGTAGAATTATTGTAGACTATTGTTTATATTTTTCTCCGTTTTTTTGATATTTTTAACTATTTTATTTTATTTGCAAATTCACCTTTCTCTCTTTATCTCTTTCTTTCTTCCTTCCTTTTCTCTTTCTTTTTTTTTATATATGGCGGCCCAGGCCCAGCCCAAATGAGGGATGTGAGATATTTGTTCTCACCCTGATAAATGGAAGAACATCAGTGAGCTATAGTGAGGTCACTATCACCCTTGTAAATCTCGAGTCGAGAAGAAAGGATAAGGAATCTCTTGGTGGTACATCGGTAGAGGCATTAATCGTGAGAGAAAGAAGTCCAAATCAAAGAGGAGAAAATCATACTAGATCGAAATCTAGGTCATGATATGGTAACCGTAGTTTAACTTGTGATTAGTATGCATTTTGTAAACAGTCTGGTCATTGGAAGAAAGATTGTCCCAAGCTCAATAAGAAGAACAAAATGAAGGAGAAAATACATCAGAGGTGAATATCGCCAAGTCAGATGGGAATGAATCTGATTCTTCTGCTTTCTCACTCTCTATCACACCGTCAATATGTTACTCGGATGCATTAGAGTGGCTATTGGACACGGGGGCTACCTATTACATATGTCCCTGGAGGGAATAGTTTTCTAGCTTAGAGAAGTTGGATAGTGGCATAGTAAATATGAGAAATGATGCCACATGTCAGATGATTGGGATAGGTACCGTTCGAATCAAAATGTTCGATGGTGTGGTTAGGAATTTAACAGATGTGAGATATGTTCCTCAGATGAAGAAGAACATCATCTCAGTTAGAGCTGTGGAGTCCAAAGGGTTCAAGATGACATTGGAAAATGGAATTCTGAAGGTCACGAAAGGGTTCTTGGTTGTGATGAAGGAGATCAAAGACAGGAACTTGTATTACTCGAAGGGTAGTACAGTCATAGGTTCTTTGACTACTTCAGTGGTTTCAGATGTAGATGCTACTCAGTTATGACATATGGTAACGCAAGTGAGAATTCTATGCAAGCCTTAGCAAAGTAAGGCTTATTGAAGGGTGCGAAGACCTGCAAGTTGGAATTCTATGAGCACTGTGTATTGGGTAAGAAGACCAAGGTGAAGTTTGGCACTGCGATTCACCATACTAAGGAATTCTTGACTATGTGTATACAGATATTTGGGTCCCTCTAAGAATGCATCTCAAGGAGGGAAACATTTTTTGTCTCCTTTGTGGATGATTACTCTAGACCGAATTAGGTGTACACTGTGTCACATAAAAGCAAAGTCTTAGGTATCTTTTTGAGTGGAGAAAAAATAGAGGTGCAAACCGGCAGAAAGATAAAGATACTTAGGTCCAATAATAGAGGAGAGTACAAGAGTGATCCATTTCTACAGCTGTGCTGTGATGAAGGCATTGAGCGACACTTCACAGATGGAGAAACTCCACAACAGAATAGGGTGGCAGAAAGATTTAATCATACATTACTGGAGAAGCTACGTTGCTTGTTATCAAATAGTGGATTGAACAAGTCCTTTTGGGCTGAAGCGATGACTTATTTGAGTCATCTTATAAATAGATTGTCATCATCTGTGATAGAAGGAAAGACTCCGATGGAAATGTGGTCAGGCAAAGCTGCTATAGATTATGACATGCTCAGTGTGTTTGGATGTTCGGTTTATTATCATGTGAGTGATGGGAAGTTGAAGCCACAAGCTAGAATGGTCGTGTTTTTTAGGGTTCAAAAGAGGAGTGAAAAGATACAAGCTATAGGACTCTGAAGACCGAAAGATAGTTTTGAGCAGAGATGTCACTTTTGGTGAGCCTTCTATGGTAAAGACTTCAAGCTTTCAGTAGGTGGAGAATGGCCAGATCGAGGGAACATCGTAAAGGGTGGAGAGTAGCCCGTTGACCCCTCATTTTATGCTATTAGTATCATTCATGTATACTAATTGGTAGACTATCGAAGATCTATTCTTAGAAGTTTCTAATTGGTGATGAAGTTAAGTCTGTGAGTAGCCCGTTGACCTCTCACTTTAAGCTTTCAGCTAGAATGTCTCCGAAGACTATAGATGATCGTGAGTAGATGTGTCACGTTCCATACGCCAGTACAGTTGGTAGTATTATGTATACTATGGTGTGCACGAGACCGGATTTATCACAAGATATGAGCATGGTATTAAGATACACGCATGATCCTGATAAGAGTCATTGAGAGACTATGAGATGGATTCTGCGGTATATCAAAGGTACCATAGATGTTGGGTTGGTTTTTATGAAGGATGTTGCAAGTAAGCAGGAGTGCGCAAATTATGTGGGCTCTGATTATGCTGGAGATCTTGACAAGCATCCTGAAGTCAAGTTCAATCATTGTAAAACTTGCTTCTAATCCTTTCGGTTTCTTGAGCTCAATGGAGCTCATGTGAATGAATTACGAAAGGCTTGATCCCTTGGTAGGGGCTACGTAGGCAGCCGAAATGGTGCAGCCCAATCACTGAAGCTGAAATCGTATGTCAATTTCGCCGAGATCGTGTGTCAATTTCGCCCAGATCATAGGATTCGGCTCAGATTTAGAAAATCTTCGCCAAGGTGGAGAATGTAGAGAGAGAAAAAACAAGAGATAGAGTTTTTTAACTCTATGACAGGACTTTGGTCGACTGGGCGTTCAACCGACATGCACAAGGCTTGGATCAGTCAACCGCCTGGTTAACTAAGGTTGCACGAGGAAGAGGAACCCAGTGGGGTCGGTCAACCGGGCGGTCGACCGATATTTCCAGTAAGTCCTATAATGACAGAGGGCATTAAGCGGTCAACTGGATGGTCGATCGCACATTTAGGTCAGTCAACTGGGCGGTCAACCAATAGTCGAATCTGAACTGATTCTGGACCCAACCTGGAGCTCTTTGGGGATTTCTTGTCAGCCCCGCTTTTCAAAATATGTGAAAATGGAGTTGCGATAAGAGTCGGTAACGTATATATGCAAGAAAAATACCCCACACATATACACTAAGCCTAAAGTAACCTGAACAAGTTATAAATCTATTACGATAAATCAATATCACTGCAATAAATATCTAGCACAATGATAGCAGATGAATAAAGGAAAAAAATGGCAACTGGAGACGACATAGATAGAATCAAAAAATAACATGAATAAAAGAGCAAGAATACCTATAATCAAGAAAATAGAAACTCCAACTCCTCGCGAAGCGTACGATCACACGAACACCTGAATAATATAAGAAGGTGTCTAAAAATCCTGGACGTGCGAATCCAGGGTCATCAGAAGTGACCTAATGAGTGTGTGTGTGTGTAAAGGAAAAGGTGTTCGTGCATAACAATCCAAGCAATAACAACATGATAACTGAAATGAAACATAACATAATATCAATGTAAAGAACAAAGTTATGAACGATATATAACTGGTATCCTGACCACTAATGTCAAGATGTGTAACCTAGCATATATCACTATTCTGGTATATAATCCGGCATGTGTACAAACATATGTCAATAATAATTATATATACGTACAGTTGGGTGATCACGGTCAGTCACAATACATTAACAGTTTATCATTATTAATTATGTCAGCGAATACCAACTGCCACCTGTAATAGACGCATCTCATACTACGCCTATCACACATGACAATCGAGGTCCTAAGTTATTGAAGCTGATTGGTTCGATACATTGTCCATGCTTTAGGTGGGTCCTGTACCTACCCGGGACCACGGCCCAGACTCCTGGCGCTGAACCAGGCCCTACCGCTAGGTAGTCAGGAACATGTATAACATATATAACAGAAACAAGAACAGGACAGATTGCCAGTCACCCACGGGAACCTACAGTGGAACCCTCTTTCGGCTGCGCAACCTAAATCATAGGTTCACCCAAAATACAGACGTTGTCTCCTCTATCAATTTCCCAATCCTAGTGTAAGTTGTTTAATTTAGTTGTCAAGATTATTTATGTACATGTTACCTAAAATTATTGGGATAACTCGGTAATGACAACAATAACAACATCAAAAGTGAAATCGTGATACATGTATAACAGGATATATGTGTCGGTGAACATGATAAGCGGGACGAGGTTGTTACCGTATAACAATATTTTTCCCAATAGTTAGATAACATGGACATGATGGTCATCAGATAAATCTTACAAATGTCATCCCGGTAAATTTTAGTGGCAAAGCCCTAACCAATGTCATGTAGTGATCATGTAGATTTATCATCAATAACAAGTGAACTTTATTACATACCAGAATACATCAATATACTTCAGGTAATACATGGAGGTAATTCATTAAACAATAAAATTTCTAAATACTTGAAACTAGCTTAATCATTTAAATCACCTTTATAGCATAATTACATAACTAGAAAAAAAATCATTTATCACAAAAAAATCTTGTTTTAGCTGAAGGAGGAAAAACACTCACCTGAGCTAGATCACAATCCAAAGCACTAAACTCCTAGGATCCTGATAAATCTACATAAATTATTTCAATAGAAATTGTTAGGATTTTTTATTTTTTTAATCTTTATTAATTAGCTTGAGGTTGGGAATATGATCCTCTGGATTACATGAAATTTATAGGTTTAATTTGACTAATTTTAAATTTCTTTTGCTGGGTTTTTAAAGAATTTTAGCATTAAATTTCTTAACGGGTTTGAATTTTTTCATTAAGAAAAACTAACTTTAAAGGGGGTATTCTAATTTAATTTATGTTGCTTTTCCTCTGAAAATTTTGTCATAGAAAGTAAAAGTATTGTAGACTGTTATTTATATTTTTCTCTATTTTTTGATATTTTTAACTAATTATTTTAATTATTTTTTTGCAGGTTAACAGGTCTAGATTTTTCTGTTGGGTCGGGTTCTATTGTGCGGGTATAGATTCAGAAGAGGTAACCCATACAGAGTTGGGCTGGAACAGCTTGTAGGCCTCTGCAATTAGCCAAATTTTTTTTATGGGAGCTGCTGCACAGGGGCTGCCCTGTGCAACCCAGCCCCGCAACCAAGCGGGCTAGCCAGGCCCGGTGTGGCCTGGCCGGCCTGGCCCTGCACAGACCCGCCTGGGTCTGTGCAGGTGGCCAGCTGCTCTCGGCCTGGCCGGCTATCTGCTGCCTTTTTTTTTAAATTCTAAATTGTAGAATTTTTTTAAGTGTGTAAAATTTAGATGTGTATTTTAATTAGATTTTGAATTGGTTTTGATGTATAAAAACTCATGGATGACCCTTGTATAGACATGATATTGATTAGACTATTCATAGCATATTAATTATAGAAAACGGGTTTACTTTCTTGGATTTGATTTGCTCAAATCAAGACTTTATGGAGTATTAAAATAATGATTATACAAAATTTTTATTAGGTAAGTTTCTAGGAATCATAAATATATTGCAGTGAGTTTTGCCATACGGGTATAGATAAGTTGAGTAGTAGATTGGTGAAATTAATAAATTATTTTTATGTTCTAATTTAATTTAATATTTTTAAAAAAAACTGAAATTAATTCACAAGTTAGATCTACTTATTTGAGTTGTTCCTCCTTGTTTGCTCCTTAATCCCTGTACCTCGAATCCCTTTTCAATCATGATCCACTTGAGGAGAAGGGAGAGATGGAAGTAAGGAGAGTTTAGATTAGGATTTTCTCTTGAGATAGAAGAGAAAGAAAGAGTTTGGGTCTTTATATAGGCTATTAGATATTTTAGAAACTTGAATTCTACTTAGGTTTAGATTGCTTAATTTAGTAGTTCAGATAAGAATTGAAGATTGCTAAAAATCTCAAGGAGATTCAGTTTAGATTTGAAAATTATACATTGACTAGCTTATTGGGTTCAAATTTAATTTCGAGTGCTTTTGGATTACACGCCAATGTGGCATAATCGTCTACTTTCTCCCCTCCCTTGCTGGGAACTCGAGTTCGATCCCCAGCGCTAGCATATATTACCATTTATTTATATTATTATTATATTATTATTATTTTTAATTTTGGCAATACTCACATAGTGTATTACAATCTACCCACCTAATAAGAAAATTTCGTCCAGCATATATTACCATTTATTTATATTATTATTATTATATTATTATTATTTTTAATTTTGGCAATACTCACATAGTGTATTACAATCTACCCACCTAATAAGAAAATTTCGTCCTCGAAATTTAAATTCGACTGGGAAAGAAATTACCTAATCATCATGGAAAAGGTGGGGATAGCTATCGTGGATGACATCCTCCCGCTCCATGTTGCTTCTCCCGGAGGTCGATTGCCCCAAGATACCAGAACAAGTGGAATGGTCTGCTTCTGGTGGTCCGGTCTAGAATAACCATAGGCCTCTCAGTGTAGAATAGGTACAACCTAAGTTCCAACTCAGAATGATCCACCACATGACTGTCATCTCAGATATACCACCTCAGTTGAGAAACATGGAAGATGATTGAGGTTTATCTGCACACAGAAATACAAAATTTCAGAACTTAGAATAAAGAGTGCTAGTACTCAATACTACCGCTATAGCAAGTGGCTATACGGGTCATGATCCATAAGGAGGGACTAGAGATGGAAGCTTTTTTAGCAAGTTCTCTTTTGAGTTACATTCAATGGTTAAAGATCTTCTTTTAGTTCTTTAAAAGAAAAGAAAAAATAAGTTAAAGCTAAGTTAGGAAGAAGGTGGTAGATTAGAAGGTGGAGAAAATAGAAAATGATATATACAAAAAAATGAAAAGAGTGATAAAATAGTTGGGAGATTGTGGTGTTGGTGACCTAATCTAAAAGTTAAAAGAAAAGAAAGAAAAACCTAAAAGAAATACTTACTTACCTCTTGGTGCCTACTTACCTTTGACCCGTGTCGACGATTTATCATTGCTTGAAGGCGAGCGAAGTATGACATATATGATCTTCCCCGTCCCGATTTACACTACGAAATGAAGGGGCAAGCTAGCATAGGAATGGCTATCCATCACCATAAGCCATCAACGGCACTTGCAAGAGCAAGGCAACTTCAAGGCTATCGGAGTCATTTAGGTTCACAAGCACAGCAAGGGAAAGCAAACAAAAAGAAAGTAAAGAAGAAAAAGAAACCTTGATTTGATTCAAATAACAATAGAAGAAAAGACTTACTTACACCGGTGTCACCTTCAGTACAAGCTTGCTCTCATTCCTTCATGAAACCTCCTCTTCTCTCAGTTACATAAAGAAAATATAAATTACATAAAGAAACTAAAAACCTAAGTTACAAACTACAAAATAGCCTAATTTCTACTCTCTGCTTGGTCGTTCCTTTTGCCTTTAAATTGCAGGTATTTATAGGATAAATGCAGAGGTAAGAGAGTACGAAGATAGGAGAAGCTAGATATTTCTAAATTTGAATCCTCCCCTTATCTCCAAACTTGATTTGATGTAGATATTAGTTCTGATCTGCAGCTTATTAGCGTATTGATTGCTGAATATAACTTATCTAATGATAGAATTAGAAAGAGTGATCAACTAAACATTGTAGCCCTGTAAGTCTTCTTTCTGGATCATCTTGATTCATTAAATTTGAGTTTCGGTAGCAAAAGTTATCATTCAAATACTAAAATGTATCCAGTCAGAATCTGAGTCAAAATTACTTCATCTCATTCGTTGATCTTCTCTCATCTATTTATCCCTTTGGAATGGACTCTGTATTTGAAGTTATCCTCAGTTGATCTTTAGTTTTAATCACTTGATTCACCAAAAACTAATTTAACCAACTGGATTTGGGATCATCATCCTCTAATCAAATAGATCTACTTAAATCTGAATTTAATTGATATTTATTTGATTTTATCCTCTTTCTCCCCATGATTATCTTCTACAAAATAGACATTTAAGATAAGAAATTTAGCAAATTTATTATATGATAAATGTGAAAAATATAATAAAGAATAAAGTAATAAATGTGTGCAATCACACCCCACACCTATCTTTTGCTCGTCCTCGAGCAAAACAACAAAACTAAATTAAAAATTATTAGACCACTTTCGCAGGTCACAGATTGCACTGAGCATGTGCAATAAGCCGTTAAACCTCTAGGTTCTCCTAAAGGACGAGTTTTGTCTCGTGATGGTTTTCAGTGGATTGCACCCACAAAATTCATGAAGAAAGAGAAAAATGTTAGTATTTTGAAAACACATTTTGAAAAAAAAATATTTGAAATATTATTGTAAGAATTAAGTAACTATAAGTTTATAGGAACACCAAATTTTTCATTCCTAAATTTAGTCTCTATTCAAAAATTTATTATCAATCAAAGTAAGGAGTCAAATTATACTTCTCATCTAGTCTATTACTTTACCCTAAGTCATATGCCCCTTCGTGACCGTGAAATTTTGACTAAGGGTTTTTAACTCTAACTCTTATGCTTTATATATATATATATATATATATATATATATATATATATTATATATATATATATATATATATTTTATTTGGACGTATTATTCCTTAGTTTTATTAGGCTTCTAATCTGCCCATGTAATAGGCCTTTAATCGGTGACTCCCAAACCAACGATCTTAGGGCACCGGGTGAGAAAACACCTCAAGGACTTAAGGACTCGAGCAAATAAGGACACAAAAAGAATTTTATTATATGAACTGCTTTTAGGCGAGAATACTTATACTTTATGAGCCACAAATACCCAGCTTAATCAGAGGGTTTATATATATATATATATATATATATATATATATATATATTAATTTCTTTTTTTGAACTTATCTAATCATCTTTTGCATAAATCCAAGGCTTGCTTAGGCCAAAGCACCTAGCTAATCAATAATTAGATTTGTTTATATTCATAGATATACATATATAGTTTTTTTTAATAAGGCATAAGAATCTTTCTTTTTGAACCCTAAGTGTGTAAGTGTATAAAGTGCGCATATTTCATCAAGGCAAAGATCAAGAGTAAATTACTTTAACAAATTATCTTCCTAACCTTAAAAATCAAACAAATAATCTTATTTTGACCAAGTATAAGAAATCCTAATTATGATTCTCCTATTCCTTAAATTGACTTAATTTCTTACCAAAAATATGTCAAAATATTGTTTTATTTCAAAAAGTTTTTTTAAAAAAGTAACGAAAATGTTAATAATAATTTTTTTATTTTTTTAAAAAAAAGAAAACCTAAGTTATGTTAGAACCCTCCCACACCTATCTCATGCATTGTCCTCCACATGTGAATTAATGCATAGATGCATGAAAAAAAAGAAAGGGAAGGAAAATATTACCTTAAGGTGGTTTCAGTGGTTGTCTGATTGGTCCACGAAATGTGGCACAATCGAATTTGTGTGGAGTTTGGAGGAACCCACCAGAATCCTCTCTAATATAACCCATTAAAATGATGTATATATGAACAGTTTTTATTAAAAATTTTAGCCATCTAATTTCCAAATTTTATAAATAATTTCGGAGTCAATTTTATCAACACCTTGTTCCAAAATGGAATGTGAAAAGATGGAATGATTGACTTAGACTTAGGAAGTACGGGAACTAATACCGACTCAGGAAAGTGACTTAAGTCAAGTAAAGGTCAGGAGTCGAGATTGGTTCAGGAAATTGGTCCAAATCAAGAAGTTGAAACTCAAGTCTACATTTATTTCCCAACAATGGAATATGACTAAGTATTGATGATTCAAGTTCAAGAATGACAGGTGTGGGAATCAAACTAACTCTAAAATATTACTCAAGTTGGGTAACAAAACAAGAGTCAATATTGATTCAGGAATTTGAACTGGATCACAAATTTGATAATTTAGGTCACATTTCTCATTGAGTTCAATTTCATAAAAATGAGAGCTTGCCAATTTGTCAATAGGACTTTCAAAAGTATGAAATTGGTCAAGTTCAATATGATGATCATAAAAATTGGCAATTCAATTTCATAATGAATTGGCATAGGATCCAATGTTGACTCAAAAAAAGATTGAAATCAAGTGAAGACACCGGAATCATTATTGATCAGGAAGTAGAATTGAATCACAAAGTTGAGGTTCAGGATCATATTCATTCTCAAGTTCAATTTTAGGAAAGAAATAACTTGCCAAACTGTCAATGTCATTTTCAAAATTTAGAGTTTGGGCAAATGGATGTGCTGAAATGAAATCTTGTTTTTCAAAACAACATGATTCTTCAGCTCTAATAGAATGGTTAGTGACATCAGAAATGGTCAAACGGTGAGAATGGAGAGTTTGGACTATTATATCTATGTCATGATTATAACCAATTAAGCCTGAGTCATGGCTTCAAGCATCTTTTCATAGTCGATTGTTCATCGTTTTGTTGCGATTGGACTTGAAAAGATGAAGTTTTATTTTGAAATTGTGGTGAAATTGTGAGTCTGTCAGATTTTGTGATTGTTGCTTGGACTCACGCATACTCATTTCCAAGATTGATGATTTTCTATTTTGAACTGGTGGAACTGAGTATGAATCTTGGAAATATTGTGGACAGGTGGATAAGGAGGACAAGTTGGTTGAACATTGGACTCAGAGGAGTTGAATCCCCATTGACTCTATGAGGAGTTGAAATTATTTTGAAAATTATGGTTATAAGATTGGGGGTATGGGTTATATTGATTCGGATGAGACCAATCCGGCACACTAGGTTAGTTAAAGTTATGATATGCCGGGTTGGTAATATCCAAAAAGAGGTTGGGGTGTAATATAGATTACTATTAAAATTGAAAAAATTATTGTTATAAGCCATATCCACAAGAATGTCAAACACAAACAAAGAAAAACAAACAAAAAAACAAATAAATAAAAAGAAAAAAATCTAACCTAAGTTAGGGTAAACCTTAGACCTAGACGACTCCTAACTGGTTAGACTGTCCATAGAGAGTATATTGCTGAATCTGACCACTAATTAATCGGCCAGGTAGGGGCAATTGGTGGGAGGTATCCGCGCAAAAGCAACGGGCCTAATTAAGCCAAACCACCAACCTTCGGGTTTCGCCCATCAATCCCCATCTTAATCACCGATTTGACAAGAGTCAGATTCAAATCAACTTTCCCCTTAGGCCAGTCTTTTATTTGAGTCCGAAATGTCTCTAGGGCCAACGTCTACCTCAGTCTTAATTAGGCTTGGGTTAGTGAGTGAAGAGATTATTTGTGAGCTAAGGGAGGGTAATGACTTTCTCACCTTATCTTGTTTATAGGACAAGCCCTTAAATCAATTTAGTGCAGTGTACAAGTATATAGAAAAAAGTAACACTCAAGCAATATTTCATATAAGAATGAACCTTATACTAAATGCTATGCACACATACCTTGGCTCCAGCACTCTTCAATAGTAATAGAAAATGTAATGAAATAGACATGTGCCTAAATGCAAAGTGTAAATCTTTTTTAGCATTTACAATCACCTTTTACTGTTGTGTTAGAATGGATATATTGATTAAGACGGGAAAGGTGTACTTATTATGTAGTGAATGTATTTGATGTACCCTTTCTTGTCTCCGCTATAGCATAGGCTATACCGAGTCGATTCTCAGGGAGAGCTCGCGATGGAAGCTTTAACGTGTGGTAGTGAAGTTGTTAAACGAGTATTCTTCTCTTGCTTATAACTTAGTGATCAAATGCAAAGAAACTAAAAGAGGATGGCTATGTTCATGGTGGAAATCATTGGAAAAGAAATCAAGATTGGGATTGTTTTATTCACAAGAAAAGAAAGAAAACTTAAAGAAAGCAATCCATGACTAGCTTACCTTGCTAGCTTGCCAAGACTTACTAGACTCCGTGATAGCGATGCTTGCCTAATGTTGTCACTCCATTAGCGTAGGATTTGTCTCGCGTGTGTTGACCTAATTACTTTCTCACTTGCAAGATGGTGGTTTAACCATCGGAGAAGAGAAGATCATACAACTTGCAAGATGAATTAAGCAATCACCCATGAGTTAGTGAAGTGGCAAGACTAGTGTAACCTAGTACATGGAGAAGAAATTAGCTAAAAGCCATACAAAGCAAAACAAAGCTTGAAGTAATTGCAAGAAGTACAAGCAGTAATAAAGCAAGTGAACTAGAATCAAGCTCAAGTAGAGAGTAGAGAATGGATCAATCCTTGTATAGCTCCAAGTGTCACTTCTTGATGATACAAGCTCTCTCTCTCTTACAACTCTCTCTTGCAATGAAATCTAGGGAGGAGAATCATAGAGAGCTAAAAATCCTAAAGAAAACTAACAAAATACAAAACTTTGAACTAATCTCTCTCTCTTCTCTGATCAGTTTTTGCTCGCAGGTGAAGATCCAGTATTTATAGCATGGGAGAGAACTTCGAGAGCCAAGTTTGTTGGCGCAAAATCCGAGGTCATAACGACCTAGATCTGCCGCGCCCATGCCGCGGATCGCGGCAAGATCCTGGCCGTTGAGCAGATCTTTCTGTTGAAGGTTGTTGAGAGTTAGTTTGGCCACGTGGTATATCTAGAATCTTCGTTTGTTGGGTGATCTTTCTGGATCTGGATTTGAAATCTGGCTTATCTTAATCATGGATTAATCACTTAATTAGTGTTATTAAGTGATTATTTGGAATCTCTCCTTTAAGTATGTACCTGCAAATATGTAGAGAAGAGGAGTAAAATCACATATTTATTTGTAATATGCATGGGAGTTATGATGTAAATATGCAATATTGGATACCAATCACACCCCCACACTTATTCTTTTGCTCGTCCCGAGCAAAAACAAAAAAAAGAAAATCTAGACTAACAATTTATTACACCACTTTCGCATGACGCGATTGCACTGAGCATGTGCAACAAGCCGTTAAACCTCTAGGTTACCCTAGAGGAGGAGTGTTGTCTCCTGAGGGTTTTCAAGCGGATTACACCCACAAATCCATCCATAAAGAAAGAAGACAAATGTTAGTATTTTTAAAACGCATTTTGAACAAGAGACATGTTTACGAACTATTTTGCAAAAATATAAGTGATCCTAGGTCATAAGTCCACCTATAATCATTCTTCCTTAAACTTAGTATCCATGCAAGATCTTGTCTTCAATTAAGGTAAGAATTCAAAATTGGATTGAATATTTTCTTTCATAAAACCTAGATAGTATGCACACCGTGTAAGTGAAGATTTCTGGGATTTCAACTCAACCATCAAGCCATTATTTATTTATTTATTTTTCTCTTTTTTTTTTCTTTCTTTTTCTTCCCTTAGTTTTCTTAGGCTTTCTAGTTCACCATGTAGCGAGCCTATAACCGATGACTCCCAAACCAGATGGTTCTAGGGCACCAAATGAGAAAACATCCCTCGGGTTAAAGGACTCGAGTGAAAAGGCCACAAAACTAAAGGGGATTATTTATATCACCGTTAGGCGTGAATAATCATGCTTCTTGAGGCACAATTATCCAGCTTAATAAGTGAGATCACCGTTAGCGTGAGTAACCATGCTTCTTGAGGCATAGTTATCCAGCTTAATAAGTGATCTTTTATTTATAATTTTTTTTTCTTTTTTTTTTTTATTTATATGGCATTTTTGGTCTTTGTTTCCATCCAAGAAATGTGTAAATGTAAAGTGCATATTATCTAAGGCAAAAATTCAAGATAAAAATATCTCACCAATTTTACTTACTTAGCCTATAATTCAAACAAGATCTATTATTTCAACTAGTTTAAGATGTCATAATTAAGGCTTCTTAATTTCTAAGATACATATTAATTTTCTTAAAAATAGATCAAAACTTTGTCTCTTATTTCAAAAAGTTTTTATTTTTTTATTTTAAAAATTTTTTATTTTCTAAAAGAAGTGTAAAAGAAAGAAAATCTAAAAACTCTATGTTAGTAAACCCTCCCCACACTTATTTCATGCATTGTCCTCAATGCATCTGATATATGTATGCATGAAACAATGGAAAGGGAAGGAACAAATTACCTTAAGGTGGTGGTTCCGGTGGTGGTCGGATTGGTCCACGAAACATGGCCAATCAACTTTTCTTTGGGTTTTCAGAAACCCACCAAAAATTTCATGAATATGACCCACTAAAATGATGTGTGCATTTAAGATTATTATGTACATGCCCCATCTAATTTCCAAATTCTTAAAATAATTTCTGAGTCAAGTTTATCAAGATCCTTGTCCCAGAATGGATTATGAAATGATAGAATGGTCGACTTGGACTCGGAATGAACAGGAACTAACACCGACTCAGGGAAGTGAATTAAGTCAAGTGATGGTGCAGGAGTCGAAGTGAGTTCAAAAATTGGATCCAGTCAAGAAATGAAACTCAAGTCCACAATCATTGTCCAACAATGGGATGTGACCTAATATGGTGATATCTCTTTACTTCCAATATTAAGGAATTCAAGCTCATCGCCATACAATTCTTCAAAACTTAAGTCAAAATCTTCTGATAGAATTGTACATCAGTTTCAGAAGTAAAGAGATCGAGAAAATCAAGGTCACATTTCTCATTGAGTTCAATTCCACAAGATGGAGAACTTGCCAAAATGTCAATAGAATCTTCAAAAGTGTAGAATTGGGCAAGTTCAATATGATCCTCAAAGATGGATGATTCAACTTCATTGTGAATTGTGAAAGGATCCAAATTGACTCCGGAAAAGATTGATGTGAGGTAAAGATACCGAGTCATTATGGAATAAGGAAAAAGATTGAATCACTGAGTTTGGGTTCAAGATCACATTCCTCATGTAGTTCAATAAAATGTGGAGAACTTGCCAATTTATCAATGGAATTTTCAGAAGTGTAGAATTGGTCAAGTTCAATGTGATCATCAAAAAAGATTGGTGATTCAATTTCACAATGGATAGGAAATGGATCCAATTCTGACTTGGGAAATGGATTGAATCAGGTAAGGTTATGGAAGTCATGATTGAATCAGGAAGTAGATTGGAATCATCAAATGAAAGTTCAGGATCAAATTCATGTTCCAGTTCAATTTCAGAAAAAGGAAAACTTGCCAATATATCAATTGGATTTTCAGAAGTGTGGACAAGTTCAGGTGAATGTGCTGAAATTGAATCTGAACTTCCAAGACTACATGACTCTTTGGTTTTAACAGAGTGGCTAGTGACCTTAGAAATAGATGAGAATGAAGAGTTTGGATCAGCAATCTAAGTCACGGGCACGAGCATTTTAGCATGGGTCATGTCTTCAAGCATCTTTTCAAAATTGATGACTTCATTATTTGGATGAAAGATGAAGTGTTGTCTTGGAAGTGATGGTGAAATTGTGAGTCAAAAGTGTGTGATGATGAAAAAGTGGACTCACACAAGAAATCATTACTCGGTTCCATGACAAATGGTTGTTCATACTGAAAAGGTGGAACTGAGTAAGATTCTTGAAAATATTGTGGAATTGGAGAGGGAAATAATTCAGGAAGTGTTTGCTCAGCTCTCTGTAAGTTAGCTTCTAAACTCCTTAGTAAATCAGATTTTTCTTCAACTGGTTCAGAAAAGGAGTATATGAAGCGGAATCGGGAAATGAATCTTGTGAATATTGTGGACTTGGTGGAAATGGTGGACAAGGAGGTTGATATTAAACTCGGGGGACTGGAATCCCCATGACTCGATGAAGAGTTGAAATTATTTTGGACATTATAATTATTAGATGGGGGGTATGGGTCATATTGATTCGGATAAGGCCAACCCGGCGTATTTGGTTGGTTCATATTGTAAAACACCGGGTTGGAATTATCCGAATATGGAGTGTGTGTGACATATGGATGGAAAGAATTGTAATTATAAGCCATATCACACAATCACAAACAAAAACAACAAACAAACAACAAAAGAAAAAATTTCTAACCTAAGTTAGGGTAGACTTAGACCTAGACGACTCCTAACTGATAGACTGTCCACAGGAGTTTAGTGTAGACTCTAACCACAAGCTAATCAGCCAGGGAAGGGTAAGGTTGGTGGGAGGTTTTCCGTTCGAAGACGTTCCTTAATTAAGTAACCAGCAACCTTCGGGCTTTCGGCCCTCAACCCCTTTCCTAGACACTGATTTTGCAAGAGTTAAGTTCCAACACTTTTCCCCTTAGGATATCTCCTAAGTGAGTCCGAGATGTCCCTAGGGCCAACGTCTACTTTTATTAATTAGGCTTGGTTAGTGAGTGCTTGGGAAATGATTTTCGGGCTAAGGAAAGGGTAATGACCTCCCCCACCTTATCTTATTTACGGGTATGCCCTTAGAATTGAATTGTGCAAGTGTACAAGAAATATAGCTAGGATACACTCAAAGCAAGAAAATCAAGCAAGAGTTTGTCCTAGTCTAATATGCAATGCAACACGTACCTTGCCTCCAGCACTCTTCAACAGTAAAAGTAAAAATTGAAGAGACACGTGCCTAAAATGCAAGTGTCTAAATAATTTTTACAATTCACCAACTTTTTACTGTTTTTTTTATTAAGCAGGTATATGGTGAAAAATACAGGATTTCAAGTATAGCAGCAGATGTATTTTGCAGATCTGAAGCCCCTGCAGAAAGCTTGTAAGTAGTTAACTCCTATATGCCGCGTTCCCACGGCAAATGTTGTGGATCCGCGGCAATTTGGAGGGATCCTGGGCTCTGCTTTCTTGAGCAGAGGCCCAGGTCCACTTATATGTGACTGCAATGAAGATTTTCCTGTTTTCTTCTCCTGTAACCTGCAACAGAGAAGAAGAATCGTTTAGTACTTCACTTTAAACCAAATAACGTCGCTCTCCCCGCAACGGCGCCATTTTGATTAAGACGAGAAAGGTGTACTTATTATGTAGTGAATGTATTTGATGTACCCTTTCTTGTCTCCGCTATAGCATAGGGCTATACCGAGTCGATCCTCAGGGAGAGCTCGCGATGGAAGCTTTAACGTGTGGTAGTGAAGTTGTTAAACGAGTATTCTTCTCTTGCTTATAAACTTAGTGAATCAAATGCAAGAAACTAAAAGAAAGGATGGCTATGTTCATGGTGGAAATCATTGGAAAGAAATCAAGATTGGGATTGGTTTATTCACAAGAAAGAAAGAAAACTTAAAGAAAGCAATCCATGACTAGCTTACCTTGCTAGCTTGCCAAGACTTACTAGACTCCGTGATAGCGAATGCTTGCCTAATGTTGTCACTCCATTAGCGTAGGATTTGTCTCGCGTGTTGACCTA
This sequence comes from Agave tequilana, assembly GCA_038442645.1. Classification (NCBI taxonomy): domain Eukaryota; kingdom Viridiplantae; phylum Streptophyta; class Magnoliopsida; order Asparagales; family Asparagaceae; genus Agave; species Agave tequilana. The sequence goes on along the minus strand of JAVJIF010028795.1, from coordinate 14,311 downwards.
ATTACTTTCTCACTTGCAAGATGGTGGTTTAACCATCGGAGAAGAGAAGATCATACAACTTGCAAGATGAAATTAAGCAATCACCCATGAGTTTTGAAGTGGCAAGACTAGTGGTAACCTAGTACATGGAGAAGAAATTAGCTAAAAGCCATTACAAAAGCAAAACAAAGCTTGAAGTAAATTGCAAGAAGTAACAAAGCAAGTAAAGCAATGAAAGCAAGTGAACTAGAATCAAGCTCAAGTAGAGAAGTAGAGAATGGATCAATCCTTGTATAGCTCAAGTGTCACTTCTTGATGATACAAGCTCTCTCTCTCTTACAACTCTCTCTTGCAATGAAATCTAGGAGGAGAAGATCATAGAGAGCTAAAAATCCTAAGAAAAACTAACAAAATACAAAACTTTGAACTAATCTCTCTCTCTTCTCTGATCAGTTTTTGCTCGCAGGTGAAGATCCAGTATTTATAGCATGGGAGAGAACCTTCGAGAGCCAAGTTTGTTGGCGCAAAATCCGAGGTCATAACGACCTAGATCTGCCGCGCCCATGCCGCGGATCGCGGCAAGATCCTGGCCGTTGAGCCAGATCTTTCTGTTGAAGGTTGTTGAGAGTTAGTTTGGCCACGTGGTATATCTAGAATCTTCGTTGTTGGGTGGATCTTTCTAGATCTGGATTTGAAATCTGGCTTTATCTTAATCATGGATTAATCACTTAATTAGTGTTAATTAAGTGATTATTTGGAAATCTCTCCTTAAGTATGTACCTGCAAATATGTAGAGAAGAGAGTAAAATCACATATTTATTTGTAATATGCATGGGAGTTATGATGTAAAATATGCAATATTGGATACCAATCAATATACAGTGAGTCAAACAAGGAAATAAATAGCTCCATATATTAAACTTTGTATTTAGCTAACCTGCAGAAAATATAGGTTAGTAGTTCACTCAGATTACCACAGGAATGTAAATCTACAATCTGGCTTCTGGCTCTGCTTTCTTGAGTAGAGTTCAGGGCCACTTATATGTCCACTGCAGCAAAAATTCCTTATTGAAACTATACACCAGAACAAAGAAGAATATTAACCAAAAGTGTAACTTAAAAGAGAATAACTTACCGTCCCTCCCCGGCAACGACGCCAAAATTTGATTGAGGTTTTACCTGCACACAGAAATACAAAATTTCAGAACTTAGAATAAAGAGTGCAAATACTCAATACTACCGCTATAGTAAGTGGCTATGTGGGTCGTGATCCACAGGAACGGACTAGCGATGGAAGCTTTTTTTAGCAAGTTCTCTTTTGAGTACATTCAATGGTTAAAGATCTTCTTTTAGTTCTTTAAAAGAAAAGGAAAAATAAGTTAAGGTTAAGTTAGGAGAAGGTGTAGAAAGAAAATGAAAAAAATGATAAAATAGTTGGGAGATTGTGGTGTTGGTGACCTAAACTAAAAGTTAAAAGAAAAGAAAAAAAAACCTAAAAGAAATACTTACTTACCTCTTTGGTGCCGCGCTACCTATGACCCGTATCGACGATTTATCTTTGCTTGAAGGCGAGCGAAGATGACATATAGGATCTTCCCCATCCCGATTTACACTACGAATGAAGAGGCAAGCTACACTAGTATAGAATGGCTATCCATCACCATAAACCATCAACGGCACTTGCAAGAGTAAGGCAACTTCGAGGCCATCACCACATCATTTGGATTCACAAGCACAGCAAGGGAAAGCAAACAAAAAGAGAGTAAAGAAGAAAGAGAAACCTTGATTTGATTCAAATAACAATGGAGAAAAAGACTTACTTATACCGGTGTCACCTTCAGTACAAACTTGATCTCATTCCTCCATGAAACCCTCCTTCCTCTCAGTTACATAAGAAAATATAATTATATAAAAGAAAACTAAAACCTAAGTTACAAATTAAAAAAAGCCTAATTTCTACTCTCTGCTTGGTCGTTTCCCTTTTGCCTTTAAGATTGCAAGTATGTATAGGAGAAATGCAGAGGTTAGAGGAGTACGAAGATAGGAGAAGCTGAATATTTCTGAATTTGAATCCTCTCCTTATCTCCAACTTGATTTGATGTGGATATTCAGTTCTGATCTGCAGCTTATTGGCGTATTGATTGCTGAATATAACTTATCAAATGACAGAATTAGATAGAGTGATCACGTAAGAGTTGTATCCTTGTAAGTCTTCATTCTAGATCATCTTGAATCATCAATTTGAGTTTCGGTAGAAAAAGTTATGATTCAAATACTAAATGTATCTAGTCAGAATCTGAGTCAAAATTGCTTCATCTCATCCGTTGATCTTCTCTCATCCATTTATCTCTTTGGATTGGACTCTGTATTTGAAGTTATCCTCGATTGATCTTTAGCTTTAATCACTTGATTCACCAAAAACTGAATTTAACCAACTGAATTTGGGATCATCATCCTCTAATCAAATAGATCTAATCAAATCTGAATTTAACTGATATTTATTTGATTTTATCCTCTTTCTCCCCATGATTATCTTTGATTGCTAAAAATAAAGACAACCAAGGAGTTTAAGAATGTACCGTGTAGCTTGTGGCTAACGGTCGTGTCCACAAGGAGGGATGCGATGGAAGCTTTTCGATGAGTTTGCTTAAAAACAATGAATTAGTGGTTCGTTTTTTAGGAAAAAGAGAATGGAAGGAAAAGAGATGAAAAAGAGAACTTCAATTTTCAGAAAAGGATTTGGAGAAGGTGATTTTTAAAAAGCTTTAAGAGTTGTGATGTTGTTTATAATAAGAAATCAATCTGGGCTTACTATCTTCCTACTCAATTGTCCATCTTCTCTTAAAGTATTTAGTCCCTCAAGTTCAATTGCAAAACTTAAAGTTAATTCTTTTTAGAAAGCTTTAAGTAAAGCACATAAATGTGGAAGGGTTGAGTTCTGTTTCTTCGAGAAAGAGTTGGAATCGGATGTTAAACATAAAGCGCGAAGAAGCAAGGATGAATTAAAAAAGATTCACAAGAAGTTCAAGAAAGAATGGTGAATTCAACTTTCCATTCCCATCATCATGTGCCTTCAAGAACACTTTCAAAGAGAAAGGCTTTTAAGGGAGGCATGCATATGAGTCATCGGGATTTTTCTTTTAAAAACAGAAGAGAAGAAAACAAGAGAGATTCCGATAGCAAGCCCAGAAAAAGCGTTTAGTTACTCATGGAAAACGAAGAACACAACGACATAATAACAAGCATACCGTACTGCAAGTGAAAGAGAAGTCGGCTCGTCCTTTGTATTGCTGTCACTTCAACCTTCAAGTACAAGCACTCTGTCCTCTCTCTCACAAGTTTTTGAAACTGGATTACAACTTAAAAAGCAAGATTACAACTTGAATTCTAGCTAACAAAGAACCTAGATCCTAAGAAAATAAAAGCAAAGTTTAATCCTAGTCTTCGCCCTTTTTGCCTTGCTGAAAGAGGTATTTATAGCCAAAAACCCCCACCACGATCCCGGGGAGGTCGGGGGAGCAAACGCTCCCCTAACTCCCCCAGATTGCCGCAAAAACGCGGCTATTGCCGCGTTTTTGCGGCATTGTTGTGGCCAGGTGGCCACAACAAGGGGGGCAGCTCCCTGGTTTCCTGGTTAGCTCGTATCTTCTGATGGTTTCTTGTTGCTGCTTCAACCGCTGACTGAATCAGCATTTGATTTTCTTGGCTCCGATTCCTCGATTCAAGGAGGGATTTTCTCAACTCCTTGATAGCCCAAATTTCTTCACTTCGAGTTTATTCTGAATTAATTCAGAATAAAGTGGGCTTTTGGGCTTGTTCCTCCTTTCTTCCTTTAAGCACTTGGGCCTACATTTAGCAAAGAAAAAGACAACTTATTAATAGAATTTATTAGCTAACAAGTGTGGTAAAGTGACAACATAAATGCAATGTATGTGACAAATCACACCCCCACACTTATCTTTTGCTCGCCCTCGAGCAAAAACATTAGACTAACTTGAATCAATTATTAGACCACTTTCGCAGGTCACTCGATTGCACTGAGCATGTGCAACAAGCCGTTAAACCTCTAGGTCACCCCTAGAGGATGAGTTTTGTCTCGTGAGGGTTTTCAGCGGATTACACCCACAAATACAAAAGGAAGAGAAAAGGTTAGTATTTTCGAAAAGCATTTTATTTTTATTTTTATTTTTATTTTTATTTTATTTTTATTTTATTTTTTTTTTATTTTTATTTTTTTTTTTTTTGGAAGGCGAAATATTTGAAGTATATTTGTGAGAGTTTAAGTAATCTATAAGTTATAGGAATATCAATTTTTCATTCCTAAACTTAGTCTCCACTCAAAAACATGTTGTCAATTTAAAGTAAGGAGTCAAACTGTACTTCTCATCTAGTCTTATTAATTTACCCTGAGTCGTATGCACCATCGTGACTGTGAAGTTTACTAAGGGTTCTTCAACATTAACTCCTATGCCTCATATTTATTTATTTTATTGTGAACTTTTATTCCTCCATTTCATTAGGCTTTCTAATCTGCCCATGTAACGAGCTTTCAGTCGGTGACACCCAACCAGACGGTTTTAGGGCACCAGGTGAGAAAACACCCCTAAGGACCTAAACACCCGAGCAGATAAGGCCACGAAACCAAGGTTTTTATTTACATTATGTAACCCTTTTAGGCGTGAATACTTATGCTTCATGAGGCACAAGTACCCAGCTTAATCAGAGGATACACATTATTTATACGAGGTACCCCTTTTAGGCGTGAATACTTATGCTTCATGAGGCATAAATACCCAGCTTAATCAGGGAATACTTTTTTTTTTTTTTTTTCAAACTTGTCTAATTATCTTTTGCATAAATACTAAGGCTTGCTTAGGCCAAAGCACCTAGCTACTCAATAATTAGACTTTTCTTCTCTCTTTTTTTTTTTTTTTTTATGAGCACAAGAGTCTCTGTTTTCAAACCCTAAGTGTGTAAGTGTATTTTGTGTGCATATGTCATCAAGGTAAATATCAAGACTAAATTACTTTCCAGATTTTCTTCCTAACCCTAAAAATCAAACAAGTTATCTTATTTTGACCAAGTGAAAGAAATCCTAATTATGATTCTCCTATTCCTTAAAATTGACTTAAATACTTACAAAAAATATATCAAAATATTGTCTACCCTTTTCAAAAAGAAAACTTTTTTTTTTTATATGTCCATTTTTTTTCTTTTTTTTTCTTTTTTTTTCTTTTTTTTTTTTTAATCAGCTATGTTAGAACCCTCCCCCACACTTATCTCATGCATTGTCCCAATGTATGAAAGAAATGTATAATTGCATGAAATAAAATGGAAAGGAGGAAAGTTACTGATACGCTGGGTCAAAAAGACCCATTACCGTTACCGTTTCATCTACCGGCACCGATTCCAAGAAAGGTTTAAGGCGTTGACCATTTACCTTAAAGTCATTTCCATTCTTGGGGTCACTGATCTCAACTGCGCCGTGTGGAAACACGGTCTTTACAACGAACGGCCCAGTCCATCGTGATTTCAATTTCCTGGGAAAAGATGAAGCCTAGAATTGTAGAGTAAGACTTTTTGACCAGGGACAAGGTTTTTCTTATGATGTGCTTGTCATGGAAAATCTTCACTCTATCTTTAGTGATCCTAGCATTTTCATAGGCCTCATTTCTCAATTCCTCCAATTCGGAAATTTGTAATTTCCGAAGGTCACCGACCTTAGTCAAATCGAAATTCAACTGCTTGATTGCCCATAAGGCTCGGTGCTCTAACTCAACGGGCAAGTGACAAGGTTTGCCATAGACTAACCTATAGGAGACATTCCTAAAATCGTCTTGAAAGCGGTCCTGTAGGCCCATAGAGCATCTACAAGTTTTAAGGACCAATCTTTCCGGTTTGGTTCACAGTTTTCTCCAATATAAGTTTGACTTGTCTATTTGAAACCTCAACTTGCCCACTGGTTTGAGGATGATATGGTGTGGACAACTTGTGAGTTATGGCATACTTTCGCATAAGGGCTTCAAAAGATCTATTGCAAAAGTGGGTGCCATTATCACTGATGATAGCACGAGGGGTTCCGAAGCGGGAAAAAATGTTCTCTCTCAAAAACTTTATACAACTTTGTTATCATTAGTTTTACAAGGAATGGCTTCTACCCACTTGGACACGTAGTCCACAGCAACCAATATGTATTGGTTCCCAAATGAGTTAGGAAATGGACCCATAAAGTCGATGCCCCAACATCAAAGAGTTCTATTTCTAGAATTGGGTTGAGGGGCATCATATTTCGATGTGAGATCCTACCTACCATTTGGCATCTAGGGCACGTCTTGCAAAATCATAGGCATCCTTGAACAGAGTGGGCCAATAAAACCCGCTTTGTAGCACCTTTTCAGCAGTCTTGCGGGGACCAAAGTGTCCACCGCATGCAAGTTCGTGACAAAGGACAGAACACTCCTAACCTCCTCATCGGGAATGCATCTCCTAATAATTTGGTCGGAACAGTACTTGAAAAGATACGGTTCCTCCCAAAAGAAATACCGGACTTGGGATAAGAACCGTAAACATCATTTTTGGACCAATGAGACGGAGTTTGGTTTGTGACTAAGTAGTTCACTATATCAGCAAACCAAGGTTCCCTAGAGATAGCTAAGAGATGTTCATCAGGAAAATCCTCATTGATGGGTAATTCGTTGCATGGAGAATTGGGAATCCGTGAGAGATGGTCAGCAACGACATTTTCTACACCTTTCTTGTCTCGAATTTCGAGATCAAATTCTTGAAGAAGGAGGATCCAACGAATGAGTCGGGCCTTGGCATCCTTCTTCATCATGAGATACCTAAGTGCAGAATGATCGGTGAAGATGGTAGTTTTGGACCCTAGTAGGTAGGGACGAAACTTCTCTAAGGCAAACACTACTGCCAAGAATTCCTTCTCGGTTGTAGTGTAGTTCAGTTGAGCGTCATTGAGAGTCCTACTAGAGTAGTAGATCACATGTTGCTTGCTATCAGTACGTTGTCCTAGGACAGCGCCTATGGCAAATCAGAAGCGTCGCACATAATCTCAAACGGCTTAGACCAATCCGGGGCAGATATGATTGGTGCAGAAATCAGCTCTCTCTTAAGCTTCTCCCAAGAAGTGATGCAGTCAGCATCGAAAGTGAAGGACACATCCTTAGCTAACAGATTAGTCAAGGGCCTAGCAATTTTGCTAAAATCCTTGATAAATCTTCGGTAGAATCCAGCGTGTCCTAAGAAGGATCTAATGTCCTTAACGCATTTGGGCATGGGGAGCTTAGCAATAACCTCGATTTTGGCTCTATCCACTTCTATTCCTTTCTTGGATATTTCATGATCCAAGACAATTCCATGTTTCACCATGAAGTGGCATTTCTCCCAGTTTAGTGTCAAATGTTTTTCAGCACAACGTTGGAGGACGAGTTCAAGATGGTGGAGACATTGAGTGAATGAATCTCCGTAGATGGAGAAATCATCCATGAAGATTTCTAAGAAGCGCTCTACCATGTCAGAGAAAAGACTCAACATGCAACGTTGAAACGTTGCTGGGGCATTGCATAAGCCGAATGGCATTCGACGATAAGCAAATGTCCCAAATGGACAGGTAAAAGTGGTCTTTTCTTGGTCCTCAGGAGCGATAGGGATCTGGTTATAGCCCGAGTAACCGTCCAAGAAGCAGTAGTACTCGTGACCTGCTAAACGTTCAAGCATCTGATCAATGAAGGGAAGTGGAAAGTGGTCCTTACGAGTTGCAGCATTTAGTTTCCTATAGTCAATGCAAACTCGAATCTTCGTGGGAAGTCGAGTTTGAACCAACTCTTTGTTCTCGTTTTCCACTACGGTGAAACCAGATTTCTTTGGGACCGCGTGGACAGGACTGACCCATTGGCTATCCGAAATGGATAAATTATCCCATTGTCTAAGAGTTTTATGATTTCAGCATGAACAGCCTCTTGCATTATAGGGTTTAACCTACGCTGCGGGTCTCTCTTGGGTGTGGCATCTTCATTGAGATGGATGCGGTGTTGAACGATGGTTGGACTTAATCCCTTGATATCAGTCATAGTCCCCCGATGGCTTCCTTATGTTTTCTTAGAATATCTTTCAAATCTTTTTCTTCCCCGTCATTTAAATGGGAGGCAATGATGACGGGAAAGGTCTCTTGTTCGCCTAGATAGGCGTACTTGAGATGCGCAGGAAGGGCTTTCAATTCTAAGGAAGAGGAAGGCTCACTAGAAGGACTAGTCAAATCTGTTGGCTCCATAGTTGGTGAAATCGGGTTTGAAGCCCAATTCACGGCAGAATCTACCACCTGATCGAGATTAAAGTCATCAGACTCTAACTCGAAGTCAATCTCCATTTCTGATTCCAATTCTTCCCCGTGTTCACTTGTCAAGTTCTCAATTTGGTTTACTTCAAAAGTTTGGTCCTCGATGTCACGGGGTTGTTTTCCTAGATGGAAGACATTGACTTCTCTAGTCATGTCTCCAAGGTTAACCTCATAGACCCATTCCTGCAATTGATGATGGCATTAGCAGTGGCAAGGAATGGTCGACCTAGGATGACCGGAGTTTGAGCCCTACGATTGGAGTTGGACACAGGTTGTGTCTCCAAAACTATAAAATCTACAGGGTATATGAACTCCCCTACCCGAATCAGGACATCGTTAATTTCCACTTTTGGAACTTTAACAGAACGGTCAGCCAGTTGGATGGTGACTCGAGTTGGACTAAGGTCACCCAACCCGAGTTGTTGATAAACAGAGAATGGAAGCAAGTTGATACTTGCTCCAAGTCAAGAAGTGCACGACTAATCTCGGCTTGTCCTATTGTGCAGGCAATGGTAGGGCTACCTGGATCTTTGTACTTGACAGGGATAGGACCCGAAAATAGCTCACTAATATTAGTGGCTAGGAAGACTTTCTTAGGACATTAGTCTTTCTCTTCTTGGTGCACATGTCCTTAGAAACTTAGCATAGGAAGGAACTTGTTGGATGGCATCAAGAAGTGGCACATTTATTTTCACTTGATTAAACATCTCTATTATCTTGTCCATGTGCGGATTTTGCTTATTGTTTTTCAGCCTATTCGGTGGTACTATAGGCTGGTGCACCTGGCTGGCTGACTTGTCTTTTTCAGACTCGTCAGATTTGGAAGAGCTTGGATTGGATGAGGTGGAAGCTTGATTGTGGTTGTGCTGAATAGGATTGGTGGGTGTTGACACTTGGTTATCAACTTTTCTTTCCTGACCTCAATGTATGCACAGCATTACATTGATTGAATGAAGGATCCTCAGCCAAATGAGCTTGTTGGGAATTCCTCGGATTGGTGACTGGCTGACTAGGCAGGGTACCCTTTTGTCTCTCATTCTGTGGGTTGGCTAGTTGGCTCATTTGAACCTCTAACCTCTGAATGGTTTGCATGAGAGTGTCTTGATTTTTCATATATCTCTCCATGTTCCTTTCAAAGTCAGTCATTCTCCTTTCCAATTGAGGATTCTGGAAGGAGGATTGTGGATTGGTTAGGAAAGTTCTGTTGATAATTTGGAAAGCTTGGTGGATGGTTGGGAGAATTATGATGGAATTGGAGAAGTTGGGTTGATGATTGGAAGATTGTTACCTTGAAGGAAGTGGTTAGCATGATTGGATCGTGAATGGTCATTGTTGTTCTGGCTCCATGAGAATTTGGGTGATTTCTCCAGCCGGGATTGTACGTTGGGGCGTAAGGGTTATTGTTCGGCCTTGAAAAGGCCGCATTCATCGGTTCGTGGTAGGATTGCTGAGCTTGAAACACTGGGCATTCCTCAAACACATGGTTCATGGCTTGACAATAAGTGCAGCCCGGGGGTGGAAATTGGTTCGGGCTGACTTGATTGACTGGACTTGGTTCTTTTGTCTCTAGAGCTTCCAGTCTTCTAGCTAAATTAGCTAACTTAGCCTCATTAGCGATGGACGATTCTATGGAATGGAGACCTCCTTTCGAAGAGATGGAGTTAGGATTCTTAGGGTCTCACTCGCAGATTCCCATTGGATGGTTTTCTCAGCTAATTTTCATACAAATCCCATCCCTCATCTTCATCTTTCTGCAAGAACCCCCTTGGCACATACTTTCTAGGAGGTTTTGGTAGAATAGTTTAAACCGTCATAGAGAATTTGGCATTGTCGCCATTTCTCTATTCCATGATGTGGACATTGGACAAGGAGGTCCTTAAAGCGTTCAAAGTACCTCCAGAACGGTTCACTAGGCTCTTGCTTAAATTGCATGATCGTCTTCCTAATGAGAGCGGTTTTATGGATAGGATAGAATTTCTTCAAGAAGACCTTGATGAAACCATCCCAAGATGTGATGGAACCGGCTGCTAAGCTGTAAAGCCACTTTTTTGCTAGGTCCTTAAGTGTAAACGGGATAAATCTCAACCTAATAGCATCGTCTACAAGGTGTGGGATTTTCATCATAAGACATACTTCCTCAAATTCTCTTATGAAGAAGTAGGCATCTTCGGACTCTAGACCATGAAATTTGGGGAGTGTGTTGATGAATTGAGGCTTGAGCTCAAAATTGTATTCACCAACCGATGGAAGTGAGATGCATGATGGAAGTGAGGTCCTAATGGGGTAGAACCTATCCTGCAGTGATGTGGATTGAGCCATTACCGGATCTGGTCTTGGTTCAAACTTAGGTGGTGATGTGTGTCTAGTCAACCTAGATGAATTAGGGTCTCTCGACCACACTTGCATACACAATCACAGTCACAATCACACAACAAGTTCAAACAGCAGTCAACAATAGAAATCAACCAAGCCTAGTCTAAGGTATCCTTGACCTAGACAACTCCTAACTGGTTGATTGTCCACAAGAGGTAGAATGTAGACCTTGACCACAAGCTAATCAGCCAGGTCGGGACAAGAGTGGTGGGAGGTTTTCCGTCAAATGACGTTCCTTAATTAAATAACCACAACTCTTCGGGCTTTCGGCCCTCAATCCCTTTCCTTGACACTGATTTTACAGGAGTCAATTTCCAACACTTTTCCTCTTTAGGATAATCTCCTATTGAGTTCGAGATGTCCCTAAGGCCAACGTCTATCAAATTTAATTAGGCTTAGGTTGTGCGTGCTTGGAGATGGTTTGTGGGCTAAGGAAGGGTAATGACTTCCACCTTATCTTGATTAGGGTTTTGCCCTTAGAATTGATTAGTGCAAGTGTGCAAGATATAGGAAAGTAGCATTCAAAAGCAATAACACCCAAGAATGTTTCCTAAACTATATGCTATGCATACATACCTTGTCTCCAGCTCTCTTCAACAGTAATTGTAAAGAAACATAATTAGACAAATGCCTAGAATGCAAGTCTAAACGTTTTTTAAACAATTCACAATCATTCAAATTACTGTTGGATTAAAACAGGGATGGTGATAACAAACTAGCACAAATATGACATAAAAAACTAGAAATTTTTGCAAGCAATATGTCCTGCAAAACAAAGTTTTTAGTAGTCCCAAAAATTTCAGATTTGCAAAGCAATTTCTTGAAATTCTGTTTCCTACTTTCGAGAGGAGGGGCACAGAATTTTCAAGTCTTCTTGGCAAAGCTTGAATGCTAGATCTTGATCTTCAATGTCCCTGAAACAAACACACAAGAGTTGTTAAAACAACTACACCGTCCCTCCCCGGCAACGGCGCCAAAAATTGATTGCTAAAAATAAGACAACCAAGGAGTTTAAGAATGTACCGTGTAGCTTGTGGCTAACGGGTCGTGTCCACAAGGAGGGATGCGATGGAAGCTTTTCGATGAGTTGCTTAAAACAATGATTAGTGTTCGTTTTTTAGGAAAAGAGAATGGAAGGAAAAGAGATGAAAAAGAGAAACTTCAATTTTCAGAAAAGGATTTGGAGAAGGTGATTTTTAAAAGCTTTAGAGTTGTGATGTTGTTTATAATAAGAAATCAAATCTGGGCTTACTATCTTCCTACTCAATTGTCCATTCTTCTCTTAAAGTATTTAGTCCCTCAAGTTCAATTGCAAAACTTAAAGTTAATTCTTTTTAGAAAGCTTTAAGTAAAGCACATAAGATGTGGAAGGGTTGAGTTCTGTTTCTTCGAGAAGAGTTTGGAATCGGATGTTAAAACATAAAGCGCGAAGAAGCAAGGATGAATTAAAAAAGATTCACAAGAAGTTCAAGAAAGATGGTGAATTCAACTTTCCATTCCCATCATCATGTGCCTTCAAGAACACTTTCAAAGAGAAGGCTTTTAAGGGAGGCATGCATATGAGTCATCGGGATTTTTCTTTTAAAAACAGAAGAGAAGAAAACAAGAGAGATTCCGATAGCAAGCCCAGAAAAGCGTTTAGTTACTCATGGAAAAACGAAGAACACAACGACATAATAACAAGCATACCGTACTGCAAGTGAAAGAGAAGTCGGCTCGTCCTTTTGTATTGCTGTCACTTCAACCTTCAAGTACAAGCTCTCTGTCCTCTCTCTCACAAGTTTTTGAAACTGGATTACAACTTAAAAAGCAAGATTACAACTTGAATTCTAGCTAACAAAGAACCTAGATCCTAAGAAAATAAAAGCAAGTTTATCCTAGTCTTCGCCCTTTTTGCCTTGCTGAAAGAGGTATTTATAGCCAAAACCCACAACCACGATCCCGGGAGGTCGGGGAGCAAACGCTCCCCTAACTCCCAAAATTGCCGCAAAAACGCGGCTATTGCCGCGTTTTTGCGGCATTGTTGTGGCCAGGTGCCACACAAGGGGGGGCAGCTCCCTGGTTTCCTGGTTAGCTCGTATCTTCTGATGGTTTTCTTGTTGCTGCTTCAACCGCTGACTGAATCAGCATTTGATTTTCTTGGCTCCGATTCCTCGATTCAAGGGGGATTTTCTCAACTCCTTGATAGCCCAATTTCTTCACTTCGAGTTTATTCTGAATTAATTCAGAATAAAGTGGGCTTTTGGGCTTGTTCCTCCTTTCTTCCTTTAAGCACTTGGGCCTACATTTAGCAAAGAAAAAGACAACTTATTAATAGAATTTATTAGCTAACAAGTGTGGTAAAGTGACAACATAAATGTAATGTATGTGACAAATCATCTTCTGCAAAATAGACATTTTAGACAAGAAATTTAGCAGATTTATTATATGATAAAATGTGAAAAATGTAATAAGAATAATGTAATAATTTGTGCAATCAGAAGATGCAATACACATCATCCAAAGATGGGGGCACACCAGCCTATAAGCCACAACTCCCACTCGTTCCATAATCTTAAAAGGGCCTATAAACCTGGGACTCAGCTTCCCTCGTTTGCCAAATCTGATTACTCCTCTCGTTGGAGAAATCTTTAAGAATAATTCTCTCATCTCAAACTCCTGTGCTTCTTTTTAAATCTGTCCATTCTTCTGTCTATCCTGAGCTGTCTTGAGGCCTCTCAGATAATCTTAACTTTCTCCCTGTCTGAATTATGTCTCTAGTCCCAATTATCTTCGGTTACCAATATCATCCCCCCAAAGGAGACCTCATTCCTTCCATACAAAGCTTCAAAGGCACCATCTTGATACTGGCCTGGTAGCTATTGTTATAGGCAAACTCTGCCAAATGTAGACGGTCTTCCCATGACCTTTTGAAGTCTTGCATGCAAGCCCTCAGCATGTCTTCGAGATCTAGATCGTCCGCTCTGATTGCCCATCAGTCTGCGAATTGTTATACTGTGCTAAATTTCAAGCATGTCCCCAACTTTCCTGGAAACTCCTCCAAGTGGGAACAGGAATCTAGTGTCTCTGTCGGACACTATGCTAACTGGCACACTATGGAGTCTCACTATCTCCTGCATGTATTCTTCGCTAACAACTCGGTAGACTAACTAGTTGAAAGGAATGAAGTGCGCTGATTTCGTGAGACGATTCACTATGACCCACACTGCATTTTTTCCCTTCTGGCTGCAAGGTAAGGCAGTGACAAAGTCTATAGTAATGTGCTCCCACTTCCATTCCAGAATCAATAGGGGTTAAGGTAGTCCGGCTGTTCTCTGATGTTCAACCTTCACTTGCTGGCATACTAGGTACTTTGCCACATACCGAGCAATCTCCCTTTTCATTCATGCTACCAGAACCGTTGCTTCAGGTCTTTGGTACATCTTTGTCCCTCCAGGATATATGTAATAAGCTGAACTATGGGTTTAGCTAACACTTCTTGCCGAGCCTCTCCCTTCGGTACACAAATTTTGTTGTTGAAACGGAGCATTCCATCCATAGGATCTGCATATCTGACCTCAACCTGACTTTTACTTGCTCCCTGAATTCCTGCAACTTGGGGTTTCTGCC